>JASAMY010001416.1:0-34555 GCA_030248085.1 Paralinhomoeus sp. GSCO2_6 | reverse complement strand
GCCGCCGGGAATGGTTTTTTTTGAAAACGCAACTTCACACTTGCACAACCCCTGGACGAAATGTATATGTACAAAGCAAGCTACATGAACAGGCACAATACAAGGTGCATATGGCACACACTGACGGATCCAGGATTTTCTGACAGAGGGGGGAGAACCGAGAAGGTCAATTTTTTTCGCCACCCAAACCACACTACTATGGAACAGACAACGGATGATCGGTATTGTGAGCTCCCTTCCAAATCAAACGTGAGTTGGAAGAGAACCACAGCGCCGCAGGCGAAAAATTCCGAGCTTTTGAGTGCCTTAATCCAATGAAAACGCAAAAATGTGGCCATTTCCCCCTGTGTTCGCCATTCCTTCCTCTCTTCTCCCCCTGATCTCTCCCCCTCCTTCCCCCCCCCCCCGAAATCCGAACTGCACAGGAGGGAGACCCCCCTCTCCCCCCCCGTCTGGATCTGCTAGTGATGGCACACAATCCATGAACAGCCGAGTGGACAGCGCACGTCACTTTGTGTTTAGGCAGTAATATTGCGTTTCCGATTTTTTTGCATCCATAAATCGAATCTGAACCCGCGGTATAATAACTAGGAGGACGATGCGTTTGACGGATTGTGTTTTTTCTTCACCAGATAGTTTCCCCTCTCTCTTGGCTTGAGGTGGGCACGTGCGCGACATATGCAAATTCAGAGTAGTGGTGATTGCTGACGTTTTGACAAGTGATTTTCGATCGTGTTCCTCCCATATTCCAAGGTGGTTTTTCCGCTCGTCGATTGATACAAAGCGCTCTTTGGAACATCGTCCACGTGTGACACATCATCGTATCGGATCTGTCCATCTCTTTTGGTATTCTGTCTGCATTGTCTCATTTCTCTCCCTTTAATTAAGTCAGCCTTCAAGTCAGTCACAGTTGAGATGAACAAACATCAGTCGCAAACACTTGGCACTCCTGGTGGTCGATAGGATTTTTCCCCATGGGCGCGTGTTGCAGTGCAGTCGGTGACTTGTGTCCGTGGTTTTTTTGTGTTCGTTCGTTGTTTTCTCCTTTTTTTGGTTGCTGTTCGCCATGTATCGCGCGAGCTTTTGTGGTTGTCCCTCTCTCCCTTCTTTCACCTCACTCGATTTTGGGAATAAAATTCTCTTTTTGGAATGGGAAACAGCGAAACAAGTTGCAACACGTTTGCACTACTGAGGACAGCCACCGTAGCCTGGTCGTTCAACACCATCCTGCTGCAAGCTGCCTACTATCCACTAGGTGCGGGGTTTGATCCTCCTCGGCTACAATACTGGAAAAAATAGGAAAAAGCAATGTCTTACTGCGTGGGAAATATGGAAAGGACCGTATAATTGTGATCACAAAAAGAAGACGACAATGGACCTGTGACTGATGGCCAAGTGGAGGATCTCATGCGCAAGATTACGGAGGAAGCGGAAAAGGGGGATGAAGGAGAGGAGGCTACGTGTCAGGGGGTGGGTGGAGACTGGAAGTGAGACAATGTGGTGTGTTGAGTGGTTTGTAAGAAGTTCTGAAGAGGCGTGTTCCATGCCATATATCCTCCAATTACGCCCCCCCCCCAGCATCCAGAGAGTGAAGTAGTTGCCCCCCCCCCCTCCTCAATTTCAGCGCCCTCTGTGACAAGAAGTATTTTGGGATTCGCGCTTTACAGGGCAAAAACTTACATGTTGCTTTACAGTTACATGATACATTGAAGCATTTCTTTGTGTGTGTGAAAAAATCAGATGAACTGTACCGGCTAAACGTGTCAGCTGCTACAATAACTGTAAACCGTCTAAAAGAAAAAAAAAATTGACTCGGATGGGGCACTACCAAATTCGCCACTTTTTCTGCAGTGGGATGAATTTTGGAAGGGTGAAAGTACAGTTCCCCTTGTCTTTTCACAAGTCTCCTTCTCCGCCTGGAGTTCGGTAGATCCTATAGTACTTCCGACTTCCTCATAAAAGTTGCCTTTTTTATGACTTACAGCAGTTTTTAATGGTAAAACCAAGCAAGTCAGCGGCGCTCCACCCAGCCCCTCCCCCATGGTCCGGTGAACGCGGACGGCTCTGTGAACTGGCTGTGCCCGTGCATGGCGTCGACGCCGCGAGCTCGCCCTGCGGCTACCAGTTCCGTCAGAGCTTCGGCTGCTTCCACGACAGCTGGGAGGAGCCCAAAGGGCTCCGACTGCGCCGAGCAGTTCTTCGAGCTGCGCCGATGCTTCGAGCAGTTCCCAGACTACTACCTCAAGGTTGCGCGTACGCGCGACCGCGGCTCTGATCAGGGTTGCAATAAATTTTTTTTGCGAGCTGACAGGAGCCATCATTGGTGCCAAGATACCTGTGACAAAAGGTACTTTCGGCCTATTAGGGTGTTAATGACAACTAAGAGTGCTTCCCTAAAGCCTTTAGAAGCGCATCTAGCAACGTTTTAAATGGTGGCAAATGGTGACAAATCCGCTGCCTTTAAATGGTCCGTGTACGGTACTGCACTGTGTTGGCAGCCTGTTGGGAACCCAAAAAGAGCTTGGTTTGGGTGCTAATAAGCAAGTTTAAGCATGAATAACTACTAATTGAACCATCTAAATCCATTTAAACGTCTTTTTGCCACTCAAAAGCTATATTTTACCCAAAAACGAAGAATGATTTAGTTTAAAAAAATCCAATTTTAAGAAGAAAAAAAATTTTAACTTGCTTTTTCTTTTAATCTTGCAATCCTGGCTCTGACGCGCACGTAGGTGTGTGCCTGTAGAGCAGACCTTTAACCACGTCTGGCCGAGTGGTCTGGGGGGGAGTATGTGACTCTTCGAGGAGTAGGTTTCGGTCTAACTTAGCTGGAAATGTATTGCACCAAAATAACGTGTCAAATGGAACTTTTCTGCAGAAGTACATGTAGGTACGTTGCGGACAAAACAGGCTCTAAGTGGCGCATTTTTTTTTTAACCGGGTGGGGGGCATATGTACCACGGTCGAGCCCGCTCGACCCACCAGTTACGGGTATCCCTGCGAAGTTCGTCTGTTTTGGGTCTCACTTTATTTGGCGCTAGCTACTTTTGTACTATATTTTTTGTGTTTTCTTTTTGTAAACACAACCAATCCGATAGGACCGCCGTCGACGACATGGCGACCGACGATGGCTCCAACGCGCCCCACCACTCCAAGAAGTAAGAAAAATAGCAGGAAAAAATTGATTTTTTGTTGATCTTTTTTCCTTTTTGTTTGCCATAGGAACGGATTGAGCGCAGCACTGTGCGTTGTTGCGCTCCCTTCTGTTGAATGCGACGTAGCGCGCTATACGCAGGCGACGTGGAGAAATTTAATAGTTTCTAGCGGAAACAAAGACGAGTAACTTCGTGGGCGAATCTATATTACTAAAGCACAAAGTCTGTTGCAACGCGACCCAAGAGTTGTGCTGCTTGGATGAGTTGATTCTTTTGCTACAGCTTCGGGTGTTGCCTGTGATAGCTAAAAAATAGCTAACTCAAAAATTATTTTGAATTTGCGCCATACAGTAACCCATAGCAATAACATTTCATGTGGGAATTCAGTGTCAAATCTGCTTGGGACATATGTAATCGACCACGCTGATCACGAATATCACATTCGTTTTCCAATGCGATACCTTAATTACGAGATATGGCACATTGAATATGCAAATTGCATTTGATCAAGTTTTAGTATTCAGTGTCAAATCTCCTTGGGATGTATGTAATCGACCGCGCTGATCCAATATCACATCCGTTTTCCAGTCGATACCGTAATCACGAGATACGGCACATGAATATGCAAATTGCATTTGATCAAATTTTAGTATTCAGTGTCAAATCTCCTTGGGATGTATGAAATCGACCGCGCTAATCATGAATATCACATTTGTTTTCCAATGCGATACCATAATCACGAGATACGGCACATTCAACATGCAAATTGTGAACACTTAATATTGTAAATTGGGGGTGCAAAACAGTACAAAGATATGTAATTGACAATGCTGGTCACGAATCAGCTATTCGTTTTCCAATCCAAAACAGTAATTCTATGCTACAGCAAAGGATTGTGGGGAAGTTGTCAAATTTGAATTTGCGCACAGAAACTGCACCCAAATAACTCATTGCAACAGATTGAGGTGTGTGGTGGATGCATTGGGCTGAAGCTTGGTGTCAGGTGCCATTTAGGTGGCGGGGCCGGCCCGGCGGGAGAGATGGGGGAGTTGCCAAATATCGCAAAAAAACTGCACCCAAAAACTCAATGTAACAGAGGGGGGGGGATGAGCTGGCTGAAAATGCATTAGCTGAAAGTTGATGTGCAGGTGCCACTTGAGGTGCGGAGAATGGGGAAGTTGTCAAATTTGAATTTGCACATAGAAAACTGCACCCAAATAACTCAATGCAACAGAATGAGCTGTGAAAGGGTAGAGGCGTTGAGCTAAACTTAGTGTGCAGGTGCCACTTGAGGTGGGGAGAGTGGGGAAGTTGTCAAATTTGAATTTGCACACAGAAACTGCACCCAAATAACTCAATGCAACAGAATGAGCTGTGTGGTAGATGCATTGAGCTTAAACTTGATGTGCAGTGCCACTTGAGGTGGGAGAGTGGGGAAGTTGTCAAATTTGAATTCGCACACAGAAACTGCACCCAAATAACTCAATGCAACAGAATGAGCTGTGTGCTAGATGCATTGAGGAAACTTGATGTGCAGGTGCCACTTGAGGTGGGGAGAGTGGGGAAGTTGTCAAATTTGAATTTGCACACAGAAACTGCACCAAATACTCAATGCAACAGAATGAGCTGTGTGGTAGATGCATTGAGCTTAAACTTGATGTGCAGGTGCCACTTGAGGTGGGGAGAGTGGGGAAGTTGTCAAATTTGAATTCACACAGAAACTGCACCCAAATAACTCAATGCAACAGAATGAGCTGTGTGGTAGATGCATTGAGAATTAAACTTAATGTGCAGGTGCCATTTGAGGTGGGGAGAGTGGGGGAGTTGTCAAATTTGAATTTGCCACAGAAACTGCACCCAAATAACTCAATGCAGCAAAATGAGCTGTGTGGTGGATGGATTGAGCTGAAGCTTGGTGTGCAGGTGCCACTTGAGGTGGAGTAGTAGTTTGTTTTAGGCTTTGCTCAGGCTCAGGCTTAGATCGTGACACCCAGTGACACCCAGAAAGGGTCCCCCTTTCCCGGTGCACCCTCCTGTGCATGCTGGTGGCAGACCCTCTTAGGGGAGACAGTGCATAGACGCACTCTGGGCACGATAAAGGTTTCTCAGATATTGCGAAAATCCCTGCCTATTCTCGCCCCCAACCCCCATTGGTCATTGAGCTACTCGACCTTTAAAGGCCTCTGGGCTGGGTAAACTATCCATTCCCTCCAGCCCCCCCCCCCTGCATTGGTTCACTGTCTTTTTGATGTGCGCGTTTTGTGTGTGTTTCGGATTGTTCATCTTGGGTTGTGAGAGCAAAACGTTTTTGGACATACAACACATACAAACAGACACACCAAAGAGCCCATGCTTCTCCCCCCCCCATATAGCATCACCACAGAGACTGTAATATGAAAATGAAAAACTTCTGCAAATGAGCTAAGCGCATGTTTCAACGTCGTGGGTGTGTTGAAATAAAATTTATTTAAAACATTGGGTGTTACAAGCAATTCTTTAGCATTCATGCAAATGCGTTGGTTGACATGCATTGCCTTTGGTTGATATGCATTCCAACACTTTGAGTTTTATCATCATTGTACAACTGAGTATTCTCAACATTATTTTATTTCATGAGACAAATTGATGTTGAACCACTTTGGAACACTTTGAAGCAGGAGTCCTGAGTTGAAGCGCTATCTCTGCAATGCTAGGGCCGGGTGGGGAGGTGGGCCGCGTTGCTTCATTGCTCAAGGCTGGAGCAACGAGCAGTGAATATAATGGACCAAGCTGGGGTCGTGGTCGTTTTGCGCATGTCGCATTGCGGTCGACCAAGCAATTTTTGCGACCTCCCTGTCTATTGACCGCTCCGCTTTCTCTGCCACGGCCCCAGTCGGTTCAGTACGCACTATTTCGTGAACATACCGTAACCGGATTCTGGTGGGGTGTCCCCAGAGCGAAGTGGAGGTACCCTTTTTGACTTACACTGTTACTTTTTAGTCAGAGATGGCTGTAAATAGGCTCTAAGTGGTGTTATTTAGCTGTTTTATGGTCATGTAGCACTGAAAAACACCAACATTTAGGTACTCATTTTTATCGTTGTAGAGAAGGTAAAAAATGTCCCTTGGGAAAATTGGAAAAATAGTGGCCCCCCCCCAAAGCCAGTTTCGTGTGGCCAAAGCCAGTTCGTATGTTCGTGACGCAGACGGCTGCATGCGGAAGCGGCGCAGCGCCGTGCCGACCAAGAAGCGGGAGTGGACGAGGCCTGTCAAGCGTACGCCGATTCTCCAGTTGAAGTCGAGCGTGTGAAGGCAGCGCTCGTTGACGCGATGCTCGCCGCGTCGGTGGAGCAGAAGCTGCCGTCCTCGCCGACTGTCCGATTGCTGAGACCAGGACGTAGCACGCACTCCATCAGATACGTGCGCGTGAGTGCGTGAGCAGACTCGTGTATGCCCCACGGCGGCACCGCACTACAATCGCGTGATTTCGTTGCCTTTTCCAAATATCTGGTACCGTATGTTCACCAATAGTGCCTGGCCGATAAAGTATCCCTAAGTCTATGGGACGGGACACACGGCATTCGTGACTGGACAGGGCACTCAGAAATGGTGTAGTGTAGCGTCGTTAAAAGCCTTCTCATCAAAGCGAAGCCCGGGAGAGAGTTCATACGTGTACTGTCGGCGTCGGTAAAAACTCCCTTTCAATCAAACCGAAGCCCAGAGAAAACCAGCCAGCTCTATGCTCCATCCATGGATGTAAGAAAACAATCGGGCCTGGTCAGCGGGGCGGGCAAGCCTTACCTCTCGCTGCCGAGACATGGAACTATCGACTTTGGCGGCGGTTCTGCCAGCTGCATGGGCCAGCTCGCTGAAGTGAGAGAGCATTGAGGACGACCGGCTCGTTTGCGTCTCGTTCGGCATTCTCTTTGACGCTTTGCGTCAGATTTCACCCAGCTGGAACCTCTCGAGCTCGCCGACACCGACCTGGCATTTCCAGTCATCCACAGCACTCTTCTCTCTGTTGAACGATTCGATGAAGCATTTCGCCAAAGCGCACTCAGCGTGTCTTGCACGAGACGTATGATTGAACACGCCCATTTGAAAGTTATTCGAAAAAATCGGTTAATTTAAAATAAACACCGTTTATCATCAAAACCGTCTCTATTCTTTCTGCCAGCTTCGAAGCAGTGGACCTTTTGCATGCTGGCCCGCTGAGTTACCCGTACTCGGCTTGGATTCGGCCCGACGGGTCATTGCTGAAGCAAGCGGCGCTATGAGGGCAACCTGGTCATGTCGGGCAGCGGATGGCGTAGTGGTAAAAAACGGCCTCTTGCGCGCGCGGTCCGGGGTTCGATTCTCGATGGATCTACTAAAACGAGTCTTCCTACCCATGGAATTTCTCGTGCTGTCGCTGCCCCAGATTACAGATGGCGTTCTCCAGAATGTCTTTGGCTAATTCTGCGGCTCTAGACTGGAAGGCGTTATGGAGAATGGTATGCTATGTACAGGTATTTGGAAAATTGGGGGCCTCCTAACGTTGTCCCCAATCGAACAACAGTGGGTTATGTCATCATAGATCACGCAGCGCCGTCGGAGTGACTTGAATTGTGATTAGAGCCTTGCACAAGCGCCATGGGGCGTAGGGAACGAAACGTCTTAGCAGAACCTGTTCTGCTAAAAAAAAAATTACTTGCTACTGATTTTTTTTTTGAAACCTACACCCTACCTAATACACCTACAATCTCTACACGCGCGGCGGAAGTAGAAATTGAGAGAGCTCACTACGAGGAAATCTTGCTCTCTGTGCAGCGCTTGATGTCTTTCAGCATGTCTACGAATCGCCACGAATTGAGGCATAGCATCAGGCGCCCGCGTACGGACTGGTCGGTTGGCAGCAGCTCGCAGACCGTAGACATATGCTTCTTGATGAGCTGCACGCCGGTGCCTTGCGCGCAGCCTTCGCTAATAACGTGCAAGTCCATTCAGCCTTGCGCTGTGTCGTCGTATACACGGTTGCGGACGGACGGACGGACGGACGGACGGACGGACGGACGGACGGACGGACGGACGGACGGACGGACGGACGGACGGACGGACGGACGGACGGACGGACGGGCGGACGGACGGACGGACGGACGGACGGACGGACGGACGGACGGACGGACGGACGGACGGACGGACGGACGGACGGACGGACGGACGGGACGGCCGGACGAAGGGCCGGACGGACGGAGGTACGGACGGACGGACGGACGGACGGACGGACGGACGGACGGACGGACGGACGGACGGACGGACGGACGGACGGTCGGACGGACGGACGGACGGTCGGACGGACGGACGGACGGACGGACGGACGGACGGACGGACGGACGGACGGACGGACGGACGGACGGACGGACGAGAAACGGACGGACGTACGGACGGACGGCGGGAGGGACGGACGGACGGACGGACGGACGGACGGAACGGACGGACGGACGGACGGACGGACGGACGGACGGACCGACGGACGGACGGACGGACGGACGGACGGACGGGCGGACGGACGGACGGACGGACGGACGGACGGGCGGACGGACGGGCGGACGGACGGACGGACGGACGGACGGACGGACGGACGGGCGGACGGACGGACGGACGGACGGGCGGACGGACGGACGGACGGTCGGACGGACGGACGGACGAACGGACGGACGGACGGTCGGACGGACGAACGGACGGACGGACGGACAGACGGCGCGATCGCCACTGATTTCCACCGCAGCTCAACACACACACACGCACTTCCAATCCCGCAAATGCTGGCGCAGCCCTGGACAGTACGTCTCATTCCACCAGTCATAGAAAATTTTTTTACACAGTGGGAAGGTATCAGAGAAGCACTCCCTCGCTGCCGCATGAGCTGGAAGCACATAGTCGAGAGACTGAAAAAAATTGGGCCATCCGTCCGCCCGTCCGTCCGTCCGCCCGTCCGTCCGCCCGTCCGTCCGTCCGTCCGTCCGTCCGTCCGTCCGTCCGTCCGTCCGTTTGTCCGTCCGTCCGTCCGTCCGTCCGTCCGTCGGTCCGTCCGTCCGTCCGTCCGTCCGTCCGTCCGCAACCGTGTATACGACGACACAGCGCAAGGCTGAACGGACTTGCACGTTATTAGCGAAGGCTGCGCGCAAGGCACCGGCGTGCAGCTCATCAAGAAGCGTATGTCTACGGTCTGCGAGCTGCTGCCGACCGACCAGTCCGTACGCGGGCGCCTGATGCTATGCCTCAATTCGTGGCGATTCGTAGACATGCTGAAAGACATCAAGCGCTGCACAGAGAGGGAGATTTCCTCGTAGTGAGCTCTCTCAATTTCTACTTCCGCCGCGCGTGTAGAGATTGTAGGTGTATTAGGTAGGGTGTAGGTTTCAAAAAAAAAATCAGTAGCAAGTAATTTTTTTTTTTTTAGCAGAACAGGTTCTGCTAAGACGTTTCGTTCCCTACGCCACATGGCGCTTGTGCAAGGCTCTAATCACAATTCAAGTCACTCCGACGGCGCTGCGTGATCTATGATGACATAACACACTGTTGTTCGATTGGGGACAACGTTAGGAGGCCCCCAATTTTCCAAATACCTGTACATATGTAGCATACCATTCTCCATAACGCCTTCCAGTCTAGAGCCGCAGAATTAGCCAAAGACATTCTGGAGAACGCCATCTGTAATCTGGGGCAGCGACAGCACGAGAAATTCCATGGGTAGGAAAGACTCGTTCTTAGTAGATCCATCGAGAATCGAACCCCGGACCGCGCGCGCAAGAGGCCGTTTTTCTACCACTACGCCATCCGCTGCCCGACATGACCCAGGTTGCGCCTCATAGCGCCGCTTGCTTCAGCAATGACCCGTCGGGCCGAATCCAAGCCGAGTACGGGTACAACTTCAGCGGGCCAGCATGCGAAAAGGTCCACTGCTTCGAAGCTGGCAGAAAGAATAGAGACGGTTTTGATGATAAACGGTGTTTATTTTAAATTAACCGATTTTTTTCGAATAACCTTTCAACATGGGCGTGTTCCACATCATGACCGTCTCCGTGCAAGACCCACGCTGAGTGCGCTTTGGCGAAATGCTTCATCGAATCGTTCAACAGAGAGAAGCAGGTGCTGTGGCATGACTGGAAATGCCCCAGGTCGGTGCTCGGCGAGCTCGAGAGGTTCCACCGTCGGGTGACCAAATCCTGGACGCAAAGCGTCAAAGAGCAATGCCGCAACGAGACGCAAACCGAGCCGGTCGTCCCTCTCAATGCCTGCATCTCCGACCTCTGCAGCGAGCTGGCCGACATGCAGCTGGCTGATGAACCGCCGCCCACAAGTCGATAGCTGTACTTCGACGCTCGATTGTCCATCAAGGGCAGCGTAGTAGTGCCTCCTACCTAAGGCCTTGCCCGCCCCGCGTGACCAGGCTCGATTGTTTTCTTACATCCATGGATGGAGCATAGAGCTGGCTGGTTTTCTCTGGGCTTCGGTTTGATTGAAAGGGAGTTTTTACCGACGCCGACAGTACACGTATGAACTCTCTCCCGGGCTTCGCTTTGATGAGAAGGCTTTTGAACGACGCTACACTACACCATTTCTGAGTGCCCTGTCCAGTCACGAATGCCGTGTGTCCCGTCCCATAGACTTAGGGATACTTTATCGGCCAGGGCACTATTGGTGAACATACGGTACCAGATATTTGGAAAAGGCAACGAAATCACGCGATTGTAGTGCGGTGCCGCCGTGGGGCATACACGAGTCTGCTCACGCACTCACGCGCACGTATCTGATGGAGTGCGTGCTACGTCCTGGTCTCAGCAATCGGACAGTCGGCGAGGACGGCAGCTTCTGCTCCACCGACGCGGCGAGCATCGCGTCAACGAGCGCTGCCTTCACACGCTCGACTTCAACTGGAGAATCGGCGTACGCTTGACAGGCCTCGTCCACTCCCGCTTCTTGGTCGGCACGGCGCTGCGCCGCTTCCGCATGCAGCCGTCTGCGTCACGAACATACGAACTGGCTTTGGCCACACGAAACTGGCTTTGGGGGGGGCCACTATTTTTCCAATTTTCCCAAGGGACATTTTTTACCTTCTCTACAACGATAAAAATGAGTACCTAAATGTTGGTGTTTTTCAGTGCTACATGACCATAAAACAGCTAAATAACACCACTTAGAGCCTATTTACAGCCATCTCTGACTAAAAAGTAACAGTGTAAGTCAAAAAGGGTACCTCCACTTCGCTCTGGGGACACCCCACCAGAATCCGGTTACGGTATGTTCACGAAATAGTGCGTACTGAACCGACTGGGGCCGTGGCAGAGAAAGCGGAGCGGTCAATAGACAGGGAGGTCGCAAAAATTGCTTGGTCGACCGCAATGCGACATGCGCAAAACGACCACGACCCCAGCTTGGTCCATTAGATTCACTGCTCGTTGCTCCAGCCTTGAGCAATGAAGCAACGCGGCCCACCTCCCCACCCGGCCCTAGCATTGCAGAGACTAGCCGCTTCAACTCAGGACTCCTGCTTGCAAAGTGTTCCAAAGTGGTTCAACATCAATTTGTCTCATGAAATAAAATAATGTTGAGAATACTCAGTTGTACAATGATGATAAAACTGCAAAGTGTTGGAATGCATATCAACCAAAGGCAATGCATGTCAACCAACGCATTTGCATGAATGCTAAAGAATTGCTTGTAACACCCAATGTTTTAAATAAATTTTATTTCAACACACCCACGACGTTGAAGACATGCGCTTAGACTCATTTGCAGAAGTTTTTCATTTTCATATTACAGTCTCTGTGGTGATGCTATATGGGGGGGGGGGGGGAGAAGCATCGGCTCTTTGGTGTGTATTTTTGTATGTGTTGTATGTCCAAAAACGTTTTGCTCTCACAACCCAACATGAACAATCCGAAACACACACAAAACGCGCACATAAAAAAGACAGTGAACCAATGCAGGGGGGGGGGCTGGAGGGAATGGGATAGTTTACCCAGCCCAGAGGCCCTTAAAGGTCGAGTAGCTCAATGACCAATGGGGGTTGGGGGCGAGAATAGGCAGGGATTTTCGCAATATCTGAGAAACCTTTTATCGTGCCCAGAGTGCGTCTATGCACTGTCTCCCCCTAAGAGGGTCTGCCACCAGCGTGCACAGGAGGGTGCACCCGGGAAAGGGGGACCCTTTCTGGGTGTCACTGGGTGTCACGATCTAAGCCTGAGCCTGAGCAAAGCCTAAAACTAACTACTACTCCACCTCAAGTGGCACCTGCACACCAAGCTTCAGCTCAATCCATCCACCACACAGCTCATTTTGCTGCATTGAGTTATTTGGGTGCAGTTTCTGTGCGCAAATTCAAATTTGACAACTCCCCCACTCTCCCCACCTCAAGTGGCACCTGCACATCAAGTTTAAGCTCAATGCATCTACCACACAGCTCATTCTGTTGCATTGAGTTATTTGGGTGCAGTTTCTGTGTGCGAATTCAAATTTGACAACTTCCCCACTCTCCCCACCTCAAGTGGCACCTGCACATCAAGTTTAAGCTCAATGCATCTACCACACAGCTCATTCTGTTGCATTGAGTTATTTGGGTGCAGTTTCTGTGTGCAAATTCAAATTTGACAACTTCCCCACTCTCCCCACCTCAAGTGGCACCTGCACATCAAGTTTAAGCTCAATGCATCTATCACACAGCTCATTCTGTTGCATTGAGTTATTTGGGTGCAGTTTCTGTGTGCGAATTCAAATTTGACAACTTCCCCACTCTCCCCACCTCAAGTGGCACCTGCACATCAAGTTTAAGCTCAATGCATCTACCACACAGCTCATTCTGTTGCATTGAGTTATTTGGGTGCAGTTTCTGTGTGCAAATTCAAATTTGACAACTTCCCCACTCTCCCCACCTCAAGTGGCACCTGCACATCAAGTTTAAGCTCAATGCATCTACCACACAGCTCATTCTGTTGCATTGAGTTATTTGGGTGCAGTTTCTGTGTGCGAATTCAAATTTGACAACTTCCCCACTCTCCCCACCTCAAGTGGCACCTGCACATCAAGTTTAAGCTCAATGCATCTACCACACAGCTCATTCTGTTGCATTGAGTTATTTGGGTGCAGTTTCTGTGTGCGAATTCAAATTTGACAACTTCCCCACTCTCCCCACCTAAAGTGGCACCTGCACATCAAGTTTAAGCTCAATGCATCTACCACACAGCTCATTCTGTTGCATTGAGTTATTTGGGTGCAGTTTCTGTGTGCGAATTCAAATTTGACAACTTCCCCACTCTCCCCACCTCAAGTGGCACCTGCACATCAAGTTTAAGCTCAATGCATCTACCACACAGCTCATTCTGTTGCATTGAGTTATTTGGGTGCAGTTTCTGTGTGCGAATTCAAATTTGACAACTTCCCCACTCTCCCCACCTCAAGTGGCACCTGCACATCAAGTTTAAGCTCAATGCATCTACCACACAGCTCATTCTGTTGCATTGAGTTATTTGGGTGCAGTTTCTGTGTGCGAATTCAAATTTGACAACTTCCCCACTCTCCCCAACTCAAGTGGCACCTGCACATCAAGTTTAAGCTCAATGCATCTACCACACAGCTCATTCTGTTGCATTGAGTTATTTGGGTGCAGTTTCTGTGTGCGAATTCAAATTTGACAACTTCCCCACTCTCCCCACCTCAAGTGGCACCTGCACATCAAGTTTAAGCTCAATGCATCTACCACACAGCTCATTCTGTTGCATTGAGTTATTTGGGTGCAGTTTCTGTGTGCGAATTCAAATTTGACAACTTCCCCACTCTCCCCACCTCAAGTGGCACCTGCACACCAAGTTTCAGCCCAATCCATTTTGCAGATAAGCTCATTCTGTTGCATGAGTTATTTGGGTGCAGTTTCTTTGCGAAAAATCAAATTTGGCAACTCCCCCACTCTCCCCACCTCAAGTGGCACCTGCACACCAAGTTTCAGCCCAATGCATCCACCACACAGCTCAATCTGTTGCAATGAGTTATTTGGGTGCAGTTTCTGTGCGCAAATTCAAATTTGACAACTTCCCCACAATCCTCTGCTGTAGCATAGAATTACTGTTGTGGATTGGAAAACGAATGGCTGATTCGTGACCAGCATTGTCAATTACATATCTTTGTACTGTTTTGCACCCCCAATTTACAATATTAAGTGTCCACAATTTGCATGTTCAATGTGCCGTATCTCGTGATTATGGTATCGCATTGGAAAACAAATGTGATATTCATGATCAGCGCGGTCGATTACATACATCCCAAGGAGATTTGACACTGAATACTAAAATTTGATCAAATGCAATTTGCATATTCAATGTGCCGTATCTCGTGATTACGGTATCGCACTGGAAAACGGATGTGATATTCGTGATCAGCGCGGTCGATTACATACATCCCAAGGAGATTTGACACTGAATACTAAAATTTGATCAAATGCAATTTGCATATTCAATGTGCCGTATCTCGTGATTACGGTATCGCATTGGAAAACGAATGTGATATTCGTGATCAGCGTGGTCGATTACATATGTCCCAAGCAGATTTGACACTGAATTCCCACATGAAATGTTATTGCTATGGGTTACTGTATGGCGCAAATTCAAAATAATTTTTGAGTTAGCTATTTTTCAGCTATCACAGGCAACACCCGAAGCTGTAGCAAAAAGAATCAACTCAATCCAAGCAGCACAACTCTTGGGGTCGCGTTGCACACAGACATTGTGCTTTAGTAATATAGATTCGCCCACGAAATTACTCCTATTTTTTCCGCTAGAAACTATTAAATTTCTCCACGTCGCCTGCGTATAGCGCGCTACATCGCGGTCAACAGAAGGGAGCGCAACAACGCACAGTGCTGCGCTCAATCCGTTCCTATGGCAAACAAAAAGGAAAAAAGATCAACAAAAAATCAATTTTTTCCTGCTATTTTTCTGACTTCTTGGAGTGGTGGGGCGCGTTGGAGCCGTCGTCCGTCGCCGTCTCGTCGACGGCGGTCCTATCGGATTCGTTATCCTACAAAAAAAAACACAAAAATATAGTACAAAAGTAGTAGCGCAAATAAAGTCAGACACAAAACAGACGATTCGCAGGGATACCCGTAACTGGTGGTGGGGCGGGCTGGACCGTGGTACGGTCCTCCCCCCACCCAGTTAAAAAAAAAAAGCGCCACTTAGAGCTTGTTTTGTCCGCAACGTACCTACATGTACTTCTGCAGAAAAGTTCCATTTGACACGTTATTTTGGTGCAATACATTTCCAGCTTGGTTCGACCGAAACCTACTCCTCGAAGAGTCACATACTCCCCCCCCAGACCACTCGGCCAGACGCGGTTAAAGGTCTGCTCTACAGGCACACACGTACGTGCGCATCAGAGCCAGGATTGCAAGATTAAAAGAAAAAGCAAGTTAAAATTTTTTTTCTTCTTAAAATTGGATTTTTTTAAACTAAATCATTCTTCGTTTTTGGGTAAAATATAGCTTCTGAGTGGCAAAAAGACGTTTAAATGGATTTAGATGGTACAATTAGTAGTTATTCATGCTTAAACTTGCTTATTAGCACCAAAACCAAGCTCTTTTTGGGTTCCCAACAGGCTGCCAACACAGTGCAGTACCGTACACGACCATTTAAAGGCAGCGGATTTGTCACCATTTGCCACCATTTAAAACGTTGCTAAATACGCTTCTAAAGGCTTTAGGGAAGCACTCTTAGTTGTGTTTGACACTCTAATAGGCCAAAAGTATCTTATCGCACAGGTATTTGGCACCAATGATGGCTCCTGTCAGCTCGCAAAAAAAATTTATTGCAACCCTGATCAGAGCCGCGGTCGCGCGTACGCGCAACCTTGAGGTAGTAGTCTGGGAACTGCTCGAAGCATCGGCGCAGCTCGAAGAACTGCTCGGCGCAGTCGGAGCCCTTGGGCTCCTCCCGACTGTCGTGGAAGCAGCCGAAGCTCTGACGGAACTGGTAGCCGCAGGGCGAGCTCAGCATCGACGCCATGCACGGGCACAGCCAGTTCACAGAGCCGTCCGCGTTCACCGGACCATGGGGGAGGGGCTGGGTGGAGCGCCGCTGACTTGCTTGGTTTTACCATTAAAAACTGCTGTAAGTCATAAAAAAGGCAACTTTTATGAGGAAGTCGGAAGTACTATAGGATCTACCGAACTCCAGGCGGAGAAGGAGACTTGTGAAAAGACAAGGGGAACTGTACTTTCACCCTTCCAAAATTCATCCCACTGCAGAAAAAGTGGCCAATTTGGTAGTGCCCCACCCGAGTCAATTTTTTTTTTCTTTTAGACGGTTTACAGTTATTGTAGCAGCTGACACGTTTAGCCGGTACAGTTCATCTGATTCACACACACAAAGAAATGCTTCAATGTATCATGTAACTGTAAAGCAACATGTAAGTTTTTGCCCTGTAAAGCGCAAATCCCAAAATACTTCTTGTCACAGAGGGCGCTGAAATTGAGGAGGGGGGGGGGCAACTACTTCACTCTCTGGATGCTGGGGGGGGGGGCGTAATTGGAGGATATATGGCATGGAACACGCCTCTTCAGAACTTCTTACAAACCACTCAACACACCACATTGTCTCACTTCCAGTCTCCACCCACCCCCCTGAGGCGCGTCCTCTCCTTCATCCCCCTTTTCCGCTTCCTCCGTAATCTTGCGCATGAGATCCTCCACTTGGCCATCAGTCACAGGTCCATTGTCGTCTTCTTTTGTGATCACAATTATACGGTCCTTTCCATCTTCCACGCAGTAAGACATTGCTTTTTCCTATTTTTTCAGTATTGTCGCCGAAGAGGATCGAACCCCGCACCTAGTGGATAGTAGGCAACTTGCAGCGGGATGGTGTTGAACGACCAGGCTACGGTGGCTGTCCTCAGTAGTGCAAACGTGTTGCAACTTGTTTCGCTGTTTCCCATTCCAAAGAGAATTTTATTCCCAAAATCGAGTGAGGTGAAAGAAGGGAGAGAGGGACAACCACAAAAGCTCGCGCGATACATGGCGAACAGCAACCAAAAAAAGGAGAAAACAACGAACGAACACAAAAAAACCACGGACACAAGTCACCGACTGCACTGCAACACGCGCCCATGGGGAAAAATGCTCTCAACCACCAGGAGTGCCAAGTGTTTGCGACTGATGTACGTACTGACTGTGACTGACTTGAAGGCTGACTTAATTAAAGGGAGAGAAATGAGACGATAGAGACAGAATCCCAAAAGAGATCGACAGATCCGATACGATGATGCACACTTGGACAATGTTCCAAAGAGCGCTTTGTATCAATCGACGAGCGGAAAAACCACCTTGGAATATAGGAGGAACACGATCGAAAATCACTTGTCAAAACGTCAGCAATCACCACTACTCTGAATTTGCATATGTCGCGCACGTGCCCACCCCAAGCCAAGAGAAGAGGGGAAATATCTGGTGAAGAAAAAACACAATCCGTCAAACGCATCGTCCTCCTAGTTATTATACCGCGGGTTCAGATTCGAATTAATTACATATGCCTAAACACAAAGTGACGCGCGCTGTCCACTCGGCTGTTCATGGATTGTGTGCCATCACTAGCAGATCCAGACGGGGGGGGGGGAGAGGGGGGTCTCCCTCCTGTCAGTTCAGATTTGGGGGGGAAAGGAGGGGGAGAGATCAGGGGGAGAAGAAGGAAAGAATGGCGAACACAGGGGGAAATGGCCACATTTTTGCGTTTTCATTGGATTAAGGCACTCAAAAGCTCAAAATTTTCGCCTGCGGCGCTGTGGTTCTCTTCCAACTCACGTTTGATTTGGAAGGGAGCTCACAATACCGTCATTTTTGTCTGTTCCATAGTAGTGTAGTTTGGGTGGCGAAAAAAATTGACCTTCTCGCCCCTCTGTCAGAAAATCCTGGATCCGTCAGTGTGTGCCATATGCACCTTGTATTGTGCCTGTTCATGTAGCTTGCTTTGTACATATACATTTCGTCCAGGGGTTGTGCAAGTGTGAAGTTGCGTTTTCAAAAAAAACCATTCCCGGCGGCGTCCTTCTAATCTACAACTACGACTGCTGGGCGATTCCGCCACCGCTCTTGACGCGCTGCAGCTCACGGCGCTGCGCCAGCGCCGACGCGTTCACAGGGCAGAGCGGACCGGGCGTCTGCTGGCCCTGCATCGCCTTGTATGCAGCCAGCACTGTCGCCTGAATCACACAAGTACCCTCGTGGTGTGTGACCAAACATGTGCGGCCCAGGGGGGGGGGGGTAGTCCCCATTTGCAAGCAGCTATTATACTGCCTGCTGTAAACCCTCCAATAGTGCCTCCAGGGCACTGCATTTTCAACCTCAGCTGTATTGGAGGGGGGGCACTATTGGAGACTACACAGCACGTGTTGTGGTCATGTGATGTTCATTGCTGTTTGAGAGTTGTGGTGGGTGAGCTGTGTGCAGTGCGTGTGCATCTTGCAATCGTCGAAATGCCCTGCAACTGCTGGCTGACTACCGAAACAATGAAAGATAGAGCTGTGCACACACCTTGACGTCAGTGGCGTATCCAGTGTATGTGAGCGTCTTGGACTGGTTGAGCGCCTGCCTCTTGGTCAGCCACTCGTGGGACAGCACCTGCTTGGCCGTGAGTCGGCGCTGCGGGTCGATGTGCAGCATGCCCGCCACGAGATTCTAAGAGACAGCAAAAAGAAAACAGTTGGGACAATAGTGAAGCCAGACAGAACCCGAGAACAGAACTACCGTAAACCCTATAATTAGCGCCGGGGGGTTAATTGATTCATTCGAGCTCTAGGAGGGTGCATAACTCCAGGAGGGATAATTATGAGGGAGGGGGGGGCTAATTACAGTGTGTAAGGTAGTTCAGAAGAGCACCTAGCCACCACCTCCTCCCCAGATTACAGTTCCTTGAACGTGTTGGCTGGTCCATCACTAAAAGGGATTGATTGAAGTCCACTGACCTTGGCTGGCTGTGAGACGGCGTCCCAGCTGCTGCCGGTCATACGGGGCCGTCCCTCTCCCACCCTCGCGAGGATCTCCTCTGGCGTGTCGGCGGGCCCGGTCGCGAAGGGCGCCTGCCCCGACAGCATCGTGTAGAGGAGCACGCCCAGAGACCAGATGTCGCACGCCTTGTCGTAGCCCTGCTTCTTCAGCACCTAAACGGAAAGGGTGGTGTGTGTGTGTGTGTGCGTGCGCGCGCGCCCTGACTTCGACTCTTCGCCCCCCCCCCCCAAGGATCGGACTGACTGGGTCTCATCTCTCACTAGCCCCACGGTCAATTGTATGGCCAGAGAGAGGCCCCCGCGCGATCATAGGAGCGCCCCCCCCCACACACACACAGAGACCAAGGGGCGCTTACCTCCGGGGCGACGAACTGGGCGGTGTAGCAGGGCGTCATGAGCAGGCCGTTGTCGGCGCGCGACTGCTTCGCGAAGCCGAAGTCGATGATGCGCAGCGAGTCGGCGCCGCCGTTCCGCTCGGCGAACATCAGGTTCGAGGGCTTCAGGTCTCGGTGCACCACCTCAACCAACCAACACTCTTCTACTAACATGTACGCGCTTCTGCCACCCCTTGAAAGATCAATTGGCCTAGAGGGGGGGGGTCCTTTATCTCAACTAGTAGGCTTGCTTCCCCCCCCCTTCAAGCATGTGGCCAGGTACATCCCCAGGCCCAGGATGTCGACCGGTGTTTTCCCTTGTTGGGGGGGGGGGGGGTCAGGGGGTCGCAGGGGGGGGGGGGGCTGGTGCCGATATGTACCTGGCTGTGGTGCAGATAGGCGACGGTGCCCACGACGGCGAAGAGAACGTCGGCGGCCTCGCTCTCGGAGAGGCACTTGCGCTCGAAGATCCGATCGAGCAACTCCCCGCCCCGGCACAACTCCAGGATCAGGTACACGAACATCTTGTCCTCGAACACCTACGAGTGGTTCGTACGCGTGTGCGTGCATTGGAACTGTGGTTTGGCGGTTGCGTGCGTGGGCGTACATGCAACTTGGATTGGGGGGGGGGGGCTGTCAGAGTGCTTCGAGTGTTTTCAACCAACAAAACTGATAAATGTGTCTCATTTTAATACATTTGGTGTCGTTTTTTACGCCAAGACACCGAAATTTCGTTATTTAGACCCTGCTTTGGCCAAGAAGTACCCATTGTTTGTGCAACATGTGCCTACATTCTGAATAGGTATCTCGTTACCACTGGGCAGCGTATGGCGTAGTGGCAGAGAATCGGCCTCTTGCGCGCACGGTTCTGGGTTCGATTCCTGATGGAGCCACTAGATCGAGGACTTTCTTCTCAATGGATTTTCTCGTGCCGTCGCTGCCCTAGATGACAGATCGCGTTCTTCCGAATGTCTTTGGCTAATTGTGCGGCTCTAGACAGGGGAAAGCGTCATGGAGATGGGCCATTGACGGCCTCCTAGCGTTGCCCCCAATCCAACCAACAACACCCACGCACGCACGCACGCACGCACGCACGCACGCACTCACGTCTCTGAGAGTCATGACGTTGGGGTGATGACTGTATCTGAGTAGGATCTCCACTTCCTCTGTTGGGTCCCTCTTCGACTTGTCGACGATCTTGACGGCGTACTCGTGATTCGTCACCTTGTGCACACAGCGCTTGCACACCGCGAAGCTGCCCACGCCCAGGTCCTGCGGGATTTAATGGGAAAATTGATGTAATTTAGAAAATTTCGGAGGGAAAAGGAAGGGCAGACCTCCTTGAATTCGTAGTCGTCGAAAACGGAAGTAGGCTTCGCGCCCGGAATGCCCTGAAAATCGCGAGATTTAGTTGCTAATAAAGGGTGTTTTTTTTAATTAACCGATTTGTTTCTTGAATAACTTTTGATTTCCTTTTCGGATTTTGACGAAATTTTGGGCCACAGGCGCAGAACGCTTTGGGATTTTGTCTAGAAGAGGAATTATCGAAATCGGATATGCTTTCAAAAAGTTATGACCTTTCAAAGTTGAAGTACGAATTTGCGGGTCAATGATCTATGCACAATACGTGCACACTGCAGTCAAACGCCTGTCTTCTGCGGCCATCTCCAACAAAACTTCTGGATGTGTGCGAAATTTCATGGGCTACACGATAATATACCCGTTTGAGCTGGTTTTGGAATTTGCATCACAACAGTGGCGAAATTCAAAGTCAGAGCAAAAGTCGTGCACTGCTAAAGCATTCTACTGAAAATTTCTATTGAACGTCTGAGACACTACATCTGTTGGGAATGTCCTGAAGGTTATTTGACCCAATTATGTGGATGGGCCATCTTTCATGCCGCAGCAGTAGCAGGCCAAAATCTGAAAGTTCACTTTTTGCTCAATCTCATTGGAAAATGTTTAGAGGTCCGTTTCTGAATAAAATTTTTTGAACAGAAACATAGAAAAGGTGGTTTAGAACTCCCTCGACCTACTCTTTCGATTGGCGTTGAACGAATTGCTCTCTCACATCGGACCAACCTACACCTTGAGTCATTGCCTGGCAAATTCGGACTTCAAATTTAAAGGGTCATAACCTTTACAATCCTCCCAAACCCCCTACGATACGGACCCCCCCCCCCATTCTATGATACGGACGTGGGGGAGGGTTCGGAATAGAGCAATTTCGCACCAGACAATGTGATCTTTGGTCAAACTTGGACATAAACGTCGCGTCATCTCACTGTTCTGAGGTGAGTCGTTTTATGGTAGTCAAAAGCGCATCTCTGACTGGTCCAAAGCAATTAATTGTCCGTAGACACCTTCTGAGCGCGATGAAAGGAGGGGCTGGTTATGGGTGTACGACTTCTCAACGGGGGGTTGCATAGCCTCGCTGCCTCCCCAGTTACAGGTATGGGAGGGTGGTGCTGACTCACGTGCACTAGCTTCTTTGCGCCAGCTTCTTGCTGCTGCTTGGCGTGCAGCCGCGCGCCTCCATCCACAAGGTGGGGCGCGACAAAGCTGAAGCCTCGGAAGAGCTCGTGCGCCGTCGCCGACGGGGGCTGCGCAGGCGAGTCTGAATTTCGAGGAGAACAGAATTGAATCGAGCAGTGTTCGCTAGACGCTGGTGTTGTTGTTGGATTAGGGGCAACGCTAGGAGGCCGTCAATGGCCCATATAGCATAGCATACACCCATCTCCATGACGCCTTCCCGAGTCTAGATCCGCATAATGAGCCAAGGACATTCGGAAGAACGCTATCTGTGAGCTAGCGCAGCGACGGCACGAGAAAATCCATCGACAGGGAAGTTCCCGATCTGGTGGCTCCATCAAGAATCGAACCCAGAACCGTGCGCGGTTCTGGGTGCGTGCCAGTGCGTGCGTGCGTGCGTGCGTGCGCGCCACCTCTGGGCGTCTTCTTGGTGAACTCTGGATCAAAATAGTAAGTGTCGTCCATTTTGGTCACGGCCGGCCGGAAGGGCGGCATTACCTGCGGAAACAAAAACACTCAATAATTCGTAAGTTGACAAAAATTGAAAAAAAGATGAATATACCTACCTCCCTTTTGTAGAGCTTGTCCCAGTCGATGGTGGAGAAGAAGGCGTGCTGCTTGATCTCGGCCACGCCCGTCTCCCCAGCACCTGTACGTACGTGCGTGTACGTCTGTCGGTGAGGGTGTTTGTGCGTGCGTGCGTGCGCTCACCCAGCCTGTTCTGTGGATTCCGTTTGAACAGCGCTCTCAGCAGACCCTGCGCCTCCGGACTTAGGTAGGTCGGCATGGACAGTTTCGCTCTAAATTTGATTGAATTAAGTGACGAAATTCGGAAAATTCCACATAAAATTTTTTAAATCGTTCACTTTAGGATCTGCGTCATCGTGTCCTTGCGCGTCTGGCCCTGGAAGGGCAAGGCACCCGTCAGCATTTCGAACTGAAAATATTTGTATACTGCGATACGGTACCGACGCACGCACGCACGCGCGCACGTACACGCACGTACACGCACGCACGTACACGCAACCACGTACACGCACGCACGCACGTACGTACACGGACGCACGCACCATGAGCACGCCGAGAGACCACCAGTCAGCGGCCGTGGTGTGGCCTCTGCGGTTCACCACCTCTGGTGCCATGTACTCCACCGTACCACAGAAACTGTAAAGACAAAATTGTGAAATTTTATTAGTTTCTACATTTTATTTACGGTTCCTTTTTGATTGCCAACGTGAAAACAGCACCACCGGCGAAAAGCGTTCTATTCTTTTTGGCCAATATCCAAAATTCGTCGTCTCTTTGCGATATCATAAAAGACAACAACAACACTTCGACAGGCAAAATTTGCCAATAACCAGAGCAGTCCCCTGCCTGACACATAATAGCAGAAGGCGGCTCCATTACAGCCCCACCAAAACAATTCGGGGCAAAAGTGAGCAGCTGCAAGCAACCCCCCAACACCCAGCTGTCAGTGTAGCAAAATACCGCGAAGGCACTACGCTAGGGAGGTGAATGAGACCTGTTCTGTTGGCCAGAGTGTATAAATGGTCAACAGTAGTGTCAAACGATTCACTGCATTACTCTGACCAATGCGCACTGAACACGCCTGCACTCTGTGGGCATACCATACCTGTAACCGGGTCTGGCAGATGGCAGAGTTGGGGTGGGGCTAAATGGCCAAATTCTTGTGGGGGGGGGGGGGTGTCTGCAGCAAAAAGTGGGGGTAACTGGCCATTTTTTTACTCATACTTGTACTTTCTGGTCAAAAATGGGTATAAATAGGCTCTAACTTTCTGGTCAAAAATGGGTATAAATAGGCTCTAAATAGTGTCATTTAGCTGTTTTATGGTCATATAACACTGAAAACCACTGAAAAACACCTGCATTTACTCACTTTTATCGTTTTTAATATGGTGAAAATCCTTTGGGAAAATTCTGGGGGGTTTGGGGGGGGGGGGGGGTTGGAAAAATAGTGGGGCCCCCACCCAAAGCCCCCCCCCAGCTACAGGTATGGGGAATACCTGTATGTCTTCTCTTCCCCATCTAGGCTCTCCTTGCTGAGTCCAAAGTCTGTCAGACTGATGTGGCCATCGCTGTCGAGGAGAATGCTGCAAATGTGCCGATGGCGAGTAGCGAAAAACGTACAAATTGGTAAATTGGATTTGATTGAACAAGCTATCCAGCTTTCCTGGAAAGCCTTTCCATACACATGACAACCACTCACACATTATTCTACACAGGCCTATGAGCTACACATACTAGTGTAGTGCACCAGCAGCCACAAACAAGTGAACCAAAAAAAAATTCTACAAAACTCATGTCCTCACTTCTCCGGTTTCAGATCTCTGTAGACGATGCCGACAGAGTGGAGGTGGTCCAAGGCCAAGGCCAGCTCGGCGAGATAGAACTTGACATCGTCTTCAGTGAACATTACCTAGAGAAGTATCAATATGCCTCACCTTGTGCACAAGGAAAAAGAAAGTACCTCTTTGGACAACCGAGTAAACAGATCTCCACCGCGCAGGAAGTCGAGGATCAAGTAAAGCTTGCCTTCAGTTTGGAATGCTGAAATGCAAGCAAATAGTTGTCAAAAGCAAAAAAGCGTATGAAAATGGGTATGTGTGTAAGTAGCATGTGCATGTATGTTCGTGTGTGACCATCATCAAGCTGTTAGAGGCCAACAGCACTGCCCTCATTCCTAACCCTGTTGCAGCCTTCTTTTAATAACAACATAGTCCATACACCAATCCAGCTGCCCACACCCACGTTCCTAGCGCAATCCCATTAAGCTGAGCAGGTCAGAGGTGTGAGAAGTGCAGTGCTGAATCAAATGAAATCTTGTTTACCTCCCATTCCAATAAAAAGCTTTCACAAGCATGCTTCCTCCCACTGTACGTATACTACACCCATGCCAATGTACCTTCCAAACAATCCCTTGCATGTATACTTGCGTGCACCCCCAACCCTTCCTGGTTCGTGGTGATGCCCATCCTGTCTCATTCAAAAAGTGCAAGTGCAGAACTGAGGCACAACACCAAATAATAACGATCGTCTGAGATACAACCCAGTCAGCTGTGTGTGCTCATTCTCAAAGCTTTCCAACCAGTAAGGTGTGGGATGGTAACTACTCACCATTCAAAACATCCCCCACCCACTCCGCACTCCGCCCAGAAGCACACAGCTCCTGCACAGACTGGCAATCCCATTAGTCCGAGCGAGTGGCCAGCCAAACCCACCAGCTTCATTGATCACACTGCGATGCTGCCTGTCTACATACGTCCCTCACCCTTGGTGGGGGGGGGGGGAGGGTACATGCGTTTTAATTAGGTCTAGTGTGCCAGTGTCAGGGACCGTCGGCTGGCGACAGCACCGTTCACTGCCGCCACCCATCGGTCTTGGCGTCAATGAACGCGCTGCCGCCAGCATACGACGCTGCCAAGCGCTCTGTAGGTGGGCCCGCCCCTCCCCGTTCGATTAGTTCGCCGCAAACAGGGCAGCACATGGCTAGTGGTTGCCTGCTCATCAGACTGACAGCCAATGAGTCAACAACACACAACAGAGCGTCTGCTGCTCCAGCAAATTGCCACAATTAACCGACTGCAGTGATGTGTGGGGCATCTTTCGGTGCGTGGGTGAGAGATAAGCATGAGTTGATAAACTGTTCTTGAATGAATGGGAAAGTGTGAACGTGTAAGTGTTTGCGTACATGTACATACAGCTCCAAAAAAGGGCCACACACCATAGCGCAGAGTGACGATGAAGGGGTGGTCGATTTGGGCGAGAATGTTCCGCTCCATTTTCGTACGCATACGGTCGCGCACTAAAGAAACATACGAACATGAACAATGAATGCAGCAGAACAAGTGACAGCCACCACAAAAGTACAACTACATATAGTGACTGAGAAACATTCAGCACAGGATCTCAAAAATTTATTCCAGGGCTGGGGTGTCATTTTTGTAGTGCGTAACCACTCACTAGTGTCAGAGCTTGAAAAAAAACGGGGTTGATAAAAACCGTGTCAATAAGCTAATAAATAACGATTTTCTTCAAACGTTTCGCACACCAAAATGGCGCCGCAGACAAACCATGTTTTAGTTTTTGGACACATTTAGCACTGCTCTGCAACGCGAAAAACTTGTGCCATATCTACGTACTTTGGGGGAATGCCCCCGAGTTGCTGGCTGGCTCCGCCCTTGCTTTCATCAACTGTTCAGCATTCATAAATCAACTATTCATAATCATAAATCAGCATTACATCAACTTGGGAAAACGCACGAATGAACAGACACAGTAGTATCATTCGCAGGGTTGCACAATTTAAAAAAAAAGTTTTTTTTTTTTAAAAAAAAAAATTTTTTTTTTAAAAAAAAAAAAGTTGGATTTTTTTTTTAAATTAAAAAAAAAAAATTTCTCTGTTTTTGGGCAAAATTTAGCTTTTGAGTGGCAAAAAAGCGTTTAAATGGTGTTTAGATGGTACAATTAGTAGTTATTCATGCATAAACTTGCTTATTAGCACCAAAACCAAGCTCTTTTTGGGGTTCCCAACTGGTTCCCAACATAGTGCGATACCGTACACGACCATTTAGAGGCAGCGGCTTTGTCACCATTTGACTAAAACGATGCTAAATACGCTTCTAAAGGCTTTAGGGAAGCACTAGTACTTGTGTTTGACACTCTAATAGGCTAAAAGTATCTTATAGTACAGGTATTTGGCGTCTTTGATGGCTCCTAAGTCAATTTAAAAAAAAAACTTGAAATTTTTTTTTTTATGCAACCCTGATCATTCGCAGCACATACCTTTGAGGGTGGCTTTTTTCAGGACTTTCATGGCGAAAAGCGTGCCCGAGTCTTTGCCAGTGATCTTCCTGACCAGAAATACCTACGAAATAAATTCGATTTTTTTCCCCTCGAAAACGGTACGGAGCAAAATTTTACGAAAACCGACGAAAAAATCCCACCTTTCCGAAGCTGCCTTGGCCCAGAACTTTGAGAAGTTCAAAGTGCGAGGGGTCGGCCTTCTCCACCAAATCGGCCACTTCGATCTCGGTTTCTTTGTTGGCATCGTCCTTGCACTGAACTTGTTATTTATTCGTTTTTGTTTTTTTTTGCACGTTGTTCTGTTCGCTCCAGCGCTACCTAGCTAACGGGGCAGTAGTGCATGAGCATGGGTGCAGATTGGGTCGAAAGCCAGGGGGGGTTCGAGGGGAGGGGGGGGGGGGTCGAAATAAGAGATTTAGAATCAAGATAGCGTGTAAATGGGTACTTTTTGGTAACAATTGTTCAAAATAAGGCCAGAACAGCACTTGTAGGCGTTTTTGCCATACACTACGATGAAAAGGAAACAAAAAAAACACGCATATTATGCTAATTTTTCAATATTGATAGAGGTTTTCCCGCAAATTATCCAGGATGACGATGGCCAGGGGGCCTCTCTACCGCAAAAAAAAAAAATGTGAGACGGCTCCCGAAGCCCATTTATGTATATGGGGGCCACTCTACTCTCGTAGTCTTGCAAGTTGCAACGCCATGGCCACCCACGTTCCAGACACGCTAGTCATTGGAGTGTGACCGCATTACTCATTAGTCAAACAATGCATGTGCGCTGAGAATACACAAATGAAGGAATAAAAGTCTTTAATAAGATGAAAGTAAAATACCTCCGCGTCGTCGGGCGGCGTCGGCGCGTCGCCGGCCGACTCGCTCACGCTGCCCATCTGAAATGTTAAACATTTAATTTGATTAATTAATTAAAATAATTAAAAAGTGTACGTACCTCGGCATCGCCGCTAGGACTGGGGGTTCGGTCCTCCATGGGCGACGCCGCGCCGTTCGCAACGTGCCACGGCTCGACCGACAAAGGCGCCAGAGGCATTTTTCAAAATTTGAAAATCCGAAATTCCAATTTCAATATTCTACTATATTGCACTGATATTGTACTGGAGAACTGAAGAATCGCAGAGACCTGAAACAAACTCGGTAAGAGGGTTGTTGGATCGGCCGCACCAAAAAATTCGAGACGAGTCGGAGTGATGAATAAATAAATTCGCGATTAAATAAGATTTGCAAAATACTACGCAAAATACCTACCAAAAGAACAACGCCGCATTCAGGAAATTCGCAGAGACGGAGACGCTTAGAACATTTTTCTACGCATAAAAAATACTAATAATCGCGTTTAATTCTACGAATTAGGGGCAAATCGAAAATCAAATCAAAATCCATAAGATTAGCCGTGACCACGCAAGCGCGAATCCTTAGGGAAGAGCGCGCGTCAACTCTTCTGGTGGGAGAGAGAGAAAGAGAAAGAGAGAGCAATTTTTATCGATTCACCAGTAGTCGCCCGCCCCCTTCCAAACACTAATTGGACATCGGCCCATTAAAAAGTGTGTGTGGGAGTGGCCTAGAAAATCTCGACGACAGCATCCACCCTTTCAAGCGTCCTAGATAAGGGAGCTTCCTCCAAAAGCGCTGAGTCGCGTCGGACGCCCCACCGGCAATCGGCTAACAGGAGAAGCCGCGCTAGCTTACGGAGAAAGCTCAAAGATCGCTTAATAGGCACACTGCGTTTTGAGCCCCCCCAACCTCCCAACCCCCCAACCCCCCAACCCCCCGTTCTGCATGTTTTTATAAAATGATCAGCATATGGCAGTGTGACACAACGCAGTGCGGGTAATTGGCGACTACATACATCGGTGCGGTTACGTGTTTGTAATGTAAACGCTCCCTTAATTCAGAACTTATTTATATTGAATTCATTCATAACTTTTATAACTATTTATTTATTTATAACTATTTATTTAAAGATTTTAACTGAAGCTCGCTGAATACGGCAATACGCAATTCAGATACATACACCTTTACGCATACACTTTGCAAACAACGTTAACAATTATCTTTATAACGCTTCAAACCAGTAAGCTACATTGCTTACTTGCACGTGTCTTGGTCAACCTCTTCAACAGAGTACTAACGCATTCACCCGCTTCAATGACAAGCACAACCCGCGTCAAAGTGTGTCACCGCAACACATTATTATCACGTCAACAAGTTGCGCAACTGACCAAGTGACTAGAGATCCAAGTTGAACTGAGCCTTCAAATGTTCCTTGTGGGTTTCACACATCGTGGCAGACGCGTCGTCGTCGAACCGGAACATGCTGACACCGAAGCAGGGCGAGTACCGCGGCACGATGCAGCTTAACGATATAATTACATCATCATGTAACTGGCGGAGAGGTGGGGGGGGGGGGGGGGTCCAACAACATTTTCGGCACCCACATCGAACGTTTTATACGTTTTTCACCGTTCTAATACGATAAAAGGGAGTAAATGTTGGTGACTTTCAGTACTTTTCGGTACCCATTGTTTCATCCAGAGACCCCCCCCCCCCACCCACCCACACACACACACGCACAAATTGGCCGCCCCACCGCCCACTCGATCAGACCCAGCTGCAAGTGTAAATTACCGGTACATTGGTGAAAAAGCAGGTGGCGCTTTGAAACCGACTTACTCGTAGCGCAGGTGCAATGCGCACTCGTCCTTGCGTCGCGTCCACGTCTCTCTGCCCTGATTGTCGACACCGAATGGGTGCATTTCCTTGTGAACTACGACGAAGTCAAACGGCGCGCTATTGCTGTCCCTTTCAGAGATCTTGCCCTGAATTAACAACCCATTTGTTTACTCCCTGCCATACCTGTAACTGGGGGGGGGAGGGAAGATACCACTATACCCGCACTTTTTTCTCCAGCCAATATAAAACTTGCATTTTGGAGCTCAGGGCTGTCAGCACTACCGCCAGTTACCCGAGCACTGTTACGTGCGATTCTGTGCTGCGCTGCGCCTTTTATAAACTATGCAACACGGGGGGTTGGGGGGTTGGGGGGGCTCAAAACGCTATTAGCCGCTTAATACCCGCAAGCGGCATGACGCGCGTGTTAGCGATCCACAATTCCTAGCCGGACAGTAGCCGGACAACCGTATCCTACGCTGAATTGCGTGTTTTTATATGTGCGAACAAGAAGAGAATATTCAAATTCAACTGCACATCACGGGGTCGGGCCGAAGCGCCAAAGAACATCGAAAGAATATCGAAAGAATATCGAACAATATCGAACAACATCCAACAATATCAAAAACCGAAGAATATCGAAAAATACTGTAGACGCGCAACATTGTCCAGTTTTTATTTATGACAGTTTTACGACAATAGAAAGAAATTGCCCACAGGATGCATTGGATGAATTGCATTGATTAGGTGCATCACTTTTTGATATAATCACATTCTTGGTAATCAACCATGTAGCGACTGCGACGGTCGTGTATTTGCGCGCACCTCACCTGACGACTGATGGTGTATTAGATGTGTTCACGATTTTCAATTTGATGCGTATTCGCACAGAAAAGAGCTGCGTTTCACGGCTAGGTACAGCAAACAAACAAAAGTGACGAGAATTTGTCTGCAGTGTGGCGCGTGTCATTCATAAAAAAATCCTCTGCGACAGCCAGCCCGCACCATGAAGAAAAATTTGTAAAATTTTCCCAGAAATGAAGCGGTACAGATCAATGCAGCTGATTACAACGATACTTTTCAACCTCTATCTGGCGGACATGCCTATGCCCCCACCCCCGTTGGAGGTGACGGCATACGCCGACGACATTACCATCGCCGCTTCTGACAACTCGATGTTGAAAGCGCTGGCGGGCACCAGCTTGGGCGCGACGAACGAGGTCCTCACAACGGTCTACAAAGCCGTTGTCGGGCCCGTCCTGGAGCATGCCGCCCCCGCGTGGCCCCCAACGGCTCCGACAACGCCTGGAACCATCTGCAGCGAGTACAATCGGCAGCCCTACGCATAGCCACCGGCTGCCACCGAATGAGCAGCATTGACCACCTCCATGACGAGACGCGCGTCCTCCCGCTACACGCCCACACGGAACTGCTGTGTAAGCAGTTCACACTTGGCTGCTACCGGCTGGGACATCCACTGAGAACATTGGCGCAAGGGCAGTCCCAGGCCCACCTCTGCCAGTTATCCAGTGTGTATCGAACGCGGGCCAAGTGCCGCTAATTTAGCAGTTGCAAGCAAGTCGCCAGTCGCCAGCAAACTTTGACTTGGATCTGATCGATTGTGAGCCAATTCGTTGTTGTCGTCAACAGGCATTTATTCGTGCATAAAGGTGTATCGTGTCGGGTGTGCTGTGAGGCACAGCAAAATGCACCACACAGCAATCTTGAATGCCATGACTAACGCTGCAAATCGTACTCATGTTTGAATTGGGCGGTACCGTACTTGCAGTTTGCACCGTTTACTTCCAGTTGTGGACCGTTAACGCATCGCATGACGGTGCAGGCAAATCGATGCCCGAAGTACAAGCTTTGCAATGCGCAATATTTTGGTGCGCTGGCAGAGTTGTAGTTACTTTCCGTGTTCTTCAATTCAATTCTTTGGGATCCGATTTGAACGATGTCGATGCTTTCTTTCTTGCATGCTTGTGAGTTGTACTTGAAAGTAGCGTCGGTGGCTGTCGGCGAAATATTTGCATTTGCGTCACCTTTCCGCCAGAAGCCCAATTGAGAGCAGGGTGCTGCAGATTAGGCTGCAGAAACGTTTTTGTGCACTTTTTTTTGGAAAGCGTACTAGTACTTATGGCGCAATGTCGAGAGCAGCACACACCCGTGCTTTGGGCGCTTGGTGACCTTTGGGCAAGACTATTTCGTATATGCACGTATCGGTTCAACTTTGAGAACAGAATCACTTCATCATCTGCGAAGTGCACTTCTTGGACGCTTCGTTGCGCAAGTTGTTGAGTTTGGTTTTTATTCACATTGTCAACGGTTAGTGCTATGCGTCTATCGAGGCGCATTTATCGGGGCTTTCGACAGCGGCTGTCAATGACAGACGTGCCAAAAAACAACGTGCTTAAAATGTTAATAAATTAGAGCCAATTCGATGCAAAAACAGCTAGGTACACGTTTTTAGCTTTGTGATCGCAAACTGATCAAAGGTGCAATGGCGATAGATTGCACCACCTCTGCGCATAGGCAAATCACATCAGTCAAGCTCTGTTCATGTACCTACATGGTATCTATACCGTATACCTGCAGTTGTGTTCATGTTGAGAAACGGCTGAGCATGCGAGACGAGAGACCATGTGTCAAAACTACACAGCAAACCATCGTTTCTGCACTGAATCAGATTTTATTGGTTTTTTGTCAGCAAGACAATTTGAATTCAAAAAAACGCGTTTGGAAGAAACACGCACGGTGTTACCAAGAACGCACCGAAACAATCGGGCGACTGTATGTGCGTTGTTTTAACTAGTGCTTCCATCCCAAAGAAATGAGCGTCGGCCCGGAGCGTTGAACGCGTCAATTTCAGTTTTCCGAATGACTTGCCGTGGGAACACTATGTCATCACTTTGTTTTTACTGTACCGTGAACCCTCCAATTAGCTACCTGGTGGCTGTGTTTCACTTGGGCCATAGGAAGGTGGAATATGATGGAAAAGTTGTACACGCAAAGACTGACATTAAAAAAGATTCACCTGGAATGGTGGCCCATTTACCGGGTTACCGGGGGGGGGGGGGTATTTTTGTGGGTAGGGGGTTGTAACAAACTGCAACTAAGAGAACCTGGGCCCGTATGCTGACAAAAATATTAGAGCGCTCTAACTTTAATTACAGTGGGCACGGACGATACGCCATTCGCCTGAAAGTCAAATATTTTGGTGCGTTTCCGTTTGTCAGCCCCTTTTCGCCTTGACCGTCTGGCGAACAATTGTTCAATTATGTTGTGCGCACGGGTGTTTGTCGGGTTTTGTCGGTTTTGTACAAGTTTGCACCTGTGAATTGAACGGGTTTTTGTTTTGTTGCTTCAAATGTTCTGTTTGTGAACGCTTATACCAATGACCGATGTTTGTGATGACAGCTACCTTGCGTGTATACATGCACATCAAATTTACATATTCGTGCAAGGGGGGGGGGGGGTGCAGTGTGGCGGGTTCACTATCCACTACGCAGCCGCTTTCTTCAAGTCTTTACAACCGATCACTTAGAAGAACATCCTTGCGAAATCGCGGCGGAAATGTGCTGCGTCGCCGTCGACGTCTTGGGCCACTTCTCCGAGGCCTTCTTCCTGGTGGTCTTGCTCGCCGTCTTCCACGTGGGGCAGTCGACGCTCAACGGCGATGTTGTGCAAGACCGCGCAGGCGGCCACGACTCTGGGAGCGTAGCTGCTGTCGACGCGCATCGCGCCGTGCTGCAGGATGCCGAATCGACGCTTCCAGCGCCCGAACAACTGCTCCACCTGCGACCGCGTCGTCCTCAGCGACGCATTGTACGCCCGCTCCGCCGCCGTCGTGGGCTCCAGGAATGGTGTCAACAGCCACCTACAGTCAACCATATAATGTAAAATGCACAACATGCGCGCTAGCTAGTCAACCATACTAGCCATGCTGTAGTGACTAGTCAGTGGAGTAAACCAGTCAATCAATGTCTGCCTAACCACCACACTCAACCGCTGTACTGTACTAGGACCTTCGGACGGGATAGCCGTTGTCACCGAGAATGACGCCCATGTCGTTGTGCTGGCCGTTTTCGAAGTAGTTCCACAGGTTGCTCTGGCGCAGCACCCAGGCGTCATGGGCGCTGCCGGGCCAACGAGCGCACAAGTGAATGATCTTGCCCATGTGGTCGCAGGCCACTTGCACGTTCAGCGAGTGATACCGCTTGCGGTTCACGTACGCGAACTCCTCTTCTTTCGAAGGGGAGACGCGCACGTGGGTGCCGTCGATGATGCCGATGACGTTGGGGAAGTTGGCGACGTCGAAGAAGGCGTCCTTGCGCATGCGCAGCTCCTCCTCCTCCACAGAGAAGTGGACGAAGTCGGCCGTCTGCTCGGCGAGCGCGTCGACGACGCTGTGGATGGCGCGCGACACGGCCGACTGGCTCATGTGCAGGGAGTCGGCCACGTCCATTTGGAAGTCGTTCGAGGCGAGGTAGCGCAGGGCGGCGCATACTTGAAGATGCGGATCCAGCGCACGGCCCGGCCGCTGCCCTCCCCTCAGCAGCACGGGCTCTAACATCCGAGAGATGCTCAAGATCGTCTCGCGGTCAAAGCGGAACCGCCGGTACAGCTCCTCGTCCGTCAGTTCTTCAAGCGGATCATACGCCTCTCGAAAAATCTTACGCTTTGCGGCCATTGATTGAATTATTTCTTTTTTTTAAGTTTGCAATTCAATTCAACTGCGATCGGCAAATTCGAGTGGGTAGGAGCACTCTAATTTTATGTGTGTGTGCCACTCTAATTCAAGTGCGTCGCTCTACTCTAATTCGAGTGGTTGACTCTAATTTTAATTCGAGTACCGTATACCACTCTAATTCTTACGTGCTGAAGGATGCAAGTGGCGTATTGTTTGCCAACCCCGATTGAATTAGAGCGCTCTAATTTAATTCGAGTGCCAATTATTGTCAGCATACGGGCC
>JASAMY010000081.1:0-34537 GCA_030248085.1 Paralinhomoeus sp. GSCO2_6 | reverse complement strand
TCTTTTGTAGTTCTTCGTTCAGTTACGTATTGCTCCATTGTGTATAAGCTGATGTCATGTGCAATTGCAGTATCTCTCGACGACTTTGCTGACTAAAATGCTCTGAAGGCGTCTGTGTCCCAGTACGGCGTCGCGCGTCCATTTCTTCGGCTGCCACTGAGTACTCTGGTGGCGCGCCTTAGTCGTTCACGCGTTCCGATGACTGGCTGGAATTCGTGCGTGTTTGCTTCATTGTTTGTTCATTGCGACTCCCAACCATTCAACAGATGCTCATGCTTTATGGAAACTCCACTCCACATCAGAGAAAGAAAATAGCACGTGATAAGGACAAAGTGGTCATGCTGATAGACGCTTCACAGGCCATATAAATACAACCGAATAGTGAAGAAGTGAAGAAACGTAAAGAAAGGGAGGAAAACATCGCTGCTCTCTCAAATTTTCCTTTTTCCGCCGCGTTGATCTCACTTGTCGTTTAGTTCTGAACGCGTGCTTTTAACAACTAATGTACATCATCGACCAATTAGGTTACGGGCGTGGGACAAGCTGATACCGTGAATCCTTAAATCGGTCCCCCTCTCCAATAGTGGACTGGACCCCTTCCAATAGTGCCCGGACGGAGAGGATGGTGCGCGCTCCTCCAATAGCGCCCCCGATGGCAAGAAGTGCCCTATGATTTGTGATACCCAGGTATCACACCTGTAGTAACTGGGGGGGGGGGGGTTGGGGGCCCCGCAGAATTTTTCCAACTCCCCCAAACCCGCCCCCCCCCAACCGTCCCCCCTCAGAATTTTCCCAAGGGATTTTCACTCAGTCTAAAATGATAAAAGTGAGTAAATATTGGTGTATTTCAGTGCTTTTCAGTGTTATATGACCGTAAAACAGCTAAATAACATTGTTTAGACCCTATTTATATCCATTTTTTGACCAAAAAGTACCAGTATAACTCAAAAAATGGCTGGCTACCGGTTGTTTTTGCTCCAGACACCCCCCCCCCCCAGAATTCGACAGTTGCTCCCCCCCCCCCCCCACTGTTCCAGACCGGTATGCTAGGTATACATGGGCCATTAATGGTCAAGCAGTAGTTACGTTTATAAATTATGTGGTGTGGGTGGACACAGTTACAACCATCAATGAAGGGACATTCGAGTGGATACGGTAGCTATTTCAGCGATAATATGTACCTTACCTAACATTGTCAGCTTTTTTGAACTGTTGGCCGGCTGAGGAACCCCAAAATATTGACATAAAGCACTGCTCAATTGAAACAGCAGTCCACCTCTACAATATTGGACGCCCCATCCAATAGTGCCCCTGGGGCACTATTGCATGATTTACGGACGGTACATACACTACTCACTTCTGCGTCGTGCCTTCCTCGGCCCCGTGTACTGCCTCTCTCGAATCGTGACCCTCTTGAAGTTAGACTCTAAATGAATCCGTAAAATAGAATGAGTTACTATATGTACATCCCCTAGGGCAAGGAATGAACGCTCTCGTTGCTTCGATGTTGAGCGGTCTGCGGAGCCTCGACCCAAAATCCGTGCCGGATGGGCGGCCCACCCTCCCTCGCAGGCGAACAACGCCGATGTGACGATGAATGACCCGCCCGATTGTCAGATTGTGTGGGCGGTGGTGTCAAAATAAAGTTTAAAACAAAAAGACGTCCGGATTTTCCTCAATGCAGCCCATATTACCTACTCGGGCTTCTGGTCTACCTATACTCACTGTCCGCTCAGGGTGCTGTCGTCGGTCGAACGGCGGATGATGACGCGATGACGTTTCGCGTCGGTCTCCTCCAGCAGCAACGTGGCACAGACGAGCAGCAGCGCCAGCGAGGCAAAGACGCCGTGCTGCTACCGTATGGATAATGAGGGCAGCGTATGGCCTAATGGTAGAGAATCGGCCTCTTGCGCCCGGGTTCGATTCCTGATGGAGCCACTAAATCGAGGACTTTCCTCTCACTTGTCTTTTGCTGTCGCTGCAATAGATTACAGGTGGCGTTCTTCCGAATGTATTGGGCTATTTATTAGGCTTACGCTCTAGACGGGAAGGCGTCATGGAGATGGCTTTGCTATGTATGGTACCTATGGTATATGGGCCATTGACGACCTCTTAGCGTGTCCCAAATCCAACAACATCCAAGAACATAGTGGATAACGAAAAATGAACTTTTTGGGAGTCTAGCGCGACCCGCACAAAACAATCAGAGCACGTCACCACGCATACATTTCGCTTAATTTTCCCGATTCAAATTTACCTTCATGACTTCGTCTGCCTTCAGGTTGCTTGAACGAAAGACTCTGCTACACCAGCTAGGTATGCAGCTGTATGAAGCCTGGGCTCCAATTTTCCCGCTAGAATCCGATCACAAACGCAACTGACAAGCATGCAACGGGCGCCGCTAGCGCGCCGTCCGTTGGTTTGAACAGATGCCAGCCAAATCGCTCTCGCATCGCATGTGTGTACAGTGTTAGTATACACCAATGTATAAAAAACATAAGCACAACACGCTCTGTACGAGCGATGACTGACATTAGTTCCAAGAGGACTACGAATTACATAGGGGGACAAACCCTGGAATAGTAATCTAGTGTAGGACAACGACACAAACAGTACGACAAATGCTGAGAGGACGCCATGATGTCCACTTTTATAGCATTAAGAGGCGTTCCACAGAATTTCCAGGTATCTGATGCACGCAAAAAAATAGATTTTGCTAAAATTGGGTAGGGGGTACAGATGAATGTCCCATTGGTGGTGGGAACGCTCGTTTTGACCATCAGACCTGCGCTCCGGAGGGGTCTCCTAGGTGGAGCCACTGAATGCCAAAAATTGACCAAAAAATGGGACTTGGTTGTTTTGGGCCGCCTCCCTCGAGGGTGGTGTGCCTAGGAGGGTGGCTGGTAGGTGGCACCACTAAGTTAACAACTCTCGGACACCCCAAGTTGGCACCTCTCTGCACCCCTCCTAGCCTATGTTACAATGTGCTCCAAAAAAGGGTGCGCTAATTTTGCAAAAATGGCCATAAGTGCTGTGCCACCAAATATTTTTTGCCCAAAATTTACCAGCATGGGGAGAACCCTTTGGGCACCCTACTCTCAAATTTATAGAATCTAAAGCCCTGGCGTTCGGCAGTTATAAGCTGAAATTTTCAAATTTCGCGTTTTTTGTGACGCGGACAGATTTTTTGCCCTTTTGTCATTGTCTTTCACGCAAACTGGCCCTACCCCTCACGATTTGTTGTGTTACACAAGCCCGCATACATGGCTGACAATGCGCCGAACTTGAGCTGCACAGCTCTCAAACATCAATATGTGCAAAATCTCTCAAACGAACTTGTGTTGGCAGTTTTATACTGTTCTGGATGCCCTGTAGCCAGACCCGAAATGCTATGTATGGCGTCACGCACGGCATGCTACAGTAGCAACGCACCGTTTGGCAGAAACCAGCCACTATCAAATCCAGACAGTCTAGAAGCTCAACTACAGATTAACATGGCAGTGGTTGGCTATTGGCGCCACCGTTCAAAGGACATACTCCACCATGCAGTGGTTTGTGGTGGGCCTAGCTTGGTAAACGTTTGATGGTGTTCTAAAGTAGGTCTAATGGGTTAGATCAGTCAGAATCTGTGCATCTGTGTGTCCCGAATCTGTCAAACTATGCGTTGCTAGTAAAGTACCATGACCCCATACATAGGTACATAGCATTGGGTTGGTCACAGGGCGTGCGCGGGACACAGCAAAACCGCAGACACCGAGTTTGCTTTCGAGATTTGCACCTATGACGTTTGAGAGCTGTGGAGCTAGAGCTCGGCGCGTCGTGCCGCCGTCCTATTCAGGCTTGTGTAACACGACAAATCGTGAAGGGGGAGGGCCAATTAACCGTGAAAGGCAATGACAAAAGGGCCGAAAATCGCGCCAAAAAGCGCGAAATTTGAAAATTTCAGCTTATAACTGCCGAACGCCAGGGCTTTAGATTCTCTGAATTTGAGAGTAGGGAGCCCCAAGGGTTCTCTCCCCTGAAGGTAATTTTTGGGCAAAAAATATTTGGTGGCAGCAGCACTTTATGGCCATTTTTGCAAAATTAGGCGCACTTTTTGGAGCATATTAATATAGCTAGGAGGGGTGCAGAGAGGTGCCAACTTGGCAAGGTATTGCCTAGTAGAGTTGTTAACTTAGTGGTGCCAGCCTCCCCGCCCCCCTCCTCGGCGCGCCGCCCTAGAGGGAGGCGGCCCGAGGCCGCCAGAGTCCCATTTTTTGGTCAATTTTTGGCGTTTAAGTGCATTTCCACTTGCGGGGAGCCCCTCAAGAGCCGGCGAAGGTCGATGGTCGAAACGAGGAGCTCGACCACCGATGGGACATTCATCTGGACCCCCTAAAATCGATTTTCGCCGAAATCTATTTTGCGTGGAGTGAGATATCCTGGAAATTCTGTGGAGCGCCTCTTATGTAAACCCCGAATGCGTCCTCTAAAAGTACTGATGTCTGCTGTGCTGTTCTTATGACAATCTTTGTGTTGGTACCGACCCAGGCTCAACTCTTTATGATTTTATAGTTTAGGAGGACGGAAATTCCCGTCACTCAGAGATACTACATAAATCAGCATTGAAGGCTGCCGATATTTCTGCAATACTGTACTGTCTAGCCCAATATGGAGAAGTGTGCAACAAGGACCACATGGTACAGTGGACGAGATATCGAAAAAAGATTGTGTATGTGTATGTATATACACATACGATTTTTTTGTGTTTTGTGTATGTGTATTTTTTGTGTATATACGTGTATTTTTTGGTTTGTGTATGTGTAGCTTTTTGTGTATACCGTGGGTGCAAAACATTCGTAAATGTTCGTAAGCAACAGCAGATTTGAATCACCAGGGAAAATTGGAGCCCAGGCTTCATACAGCTGCATACCTAGCTGGTGTAGCAGAGTCTTTCGTTCAAGCAACCTGAAGGCAGACGAAGTCATGAAGGTAAATTTGAATCGTAAAATTAAGCGAAATGTATGGTGACGTGCTCTGATTGTTTTGTGCGGTTGCGCTAGACTCCCAAAGCTTCATTCTTCGTTATCCACTATGTTCTTGGATGTTGTTGGATTTGGGACACGCTAAGAGGTCGTCAATGGCCCATATCCCGTAGGTACCATACATGGCGAGAAAGCCATCTCCATCGACGCCTTCCCGTCTTAGAGCGTAAGCCTAATAAATAGCCCAATACATTCGGAAGAACGCCACCTGTAATCTATTGCAGCGACAGCAAAAGACAAGTGAGAGGAAAGTCCTCGATTTAGTGGCTCCATCAGGAATCGAACCCGGGCGCAAGAGGCCGATTCTCTACCATTAGGCCATACGCTGCCCTCATTCTCCATACGGTAGCAGCACGGCGTCTTTGCCTCGCTGGCGCTGCTGCTCGTCTGTGCCACGTTGCTGCTGGAGGAGACCGACGCAAAACCTGGTAGCCGTGCCATCATCCGCCGTTCGACCGACGACAGCACCCTATGACGAACAGTGAGTATAGGTAGACCAGAAGCCCGAGTAGGTAATATGGGCTGCATTGAGGAAAATCCGGACGTCTTTTTGTTTTAAACTTTATTTTGACACCACCGCCCACACAATCTGACAATCGGGCGGGTCATTCATCGTCACATCGGCGTTGTTCGCCTGCGAGGGAGGGTGGGCCGCCCATCCGGCACGGATTTTGGGTCGAGGCTCCGCAGACCGCTCAACATCGAAGCAACGAGAGCGTTCATTCCTTGCCCTAGGGGATGTACATATAGTAACTCATTCTATTTTACGGATTCATTTAGAAACGAACTTCAAGAGGGTCACGATTCGAGAGGCAGTACACGGGGCCGAGGAAGGCACGACGCAGAAGTGAGTAGTGTATGTACCGTCCGTAAATAATGCAATAGTGCCCCAGGGGCACTATTGGATGGGGCGTCCAATATTGTAGAGGTGGACTGCTGTTTCAATTGAGCAGTGCTTTATGTCAATATTTTCGGGTTTCTCAGCCCGGCCAACAGGTTCAAAAAAGCTGACAATGTTAGGTAAGGTGCATATTTATCGCTGAAATAGCTACCGTATCCACTCGAATGTCCCTTCATTGATGGTTGTAACTGTGTCCACCCACACCACATAATTTATAAACGTAACTACTGCTTGACCATTAATGGCCCATGTATACCTAGCATACCGGGTCTGGAACAGTGGGGGGGGGGGGGGAGTAAATGGCCGAATTCTGGGGGGGGGGGGGGTGTCTGGAGCAAAAAGTGGGGGGTAGCCAGCCATTTTTTGAGTTATACTGGTACTTTTTGGTCAAAAATGGATATAAATAGGGTCTAAACAATGTTATTTAGCTGTTTTACGGTCATATAACACTGAAAAGCACTGAAATACACCAATATTTACTCACTTTTATCATTTTAGACTGAGTGAAAATCCCTTGGGAAAATTCTGGGGGGGGACGGTTGGGGGGGGGGGGGTTTGGGGGAGTTGGAAAAATTCTGCGGGGCCCCCCACCCCCCCCCCAGTTACGACAGGTGTGATACCTGGGTATCACAAATCATAGGGCACTTCTTGCCAGCGGGGGCGCGAGTGGAGGAGCGCGCACCATCCACTCCGTCCGGGGGCACTATTGGAAGGGGTCCCGTGCCCAATTGGAGAGGGGGACCCTATTTAAGGATTCACGGTATCAGCTTGTCCCACGCCCGTAACCTAATTGGTCGATGATGTACATTAGTTGTTAAAAGCACGCGTTCAGAACTGAAAACGACAAGTGAGATCAACGCGGCGGAAAAAGGAAAATTTGAGAGAGCAGCGATGTTTTCTTTCCCCTTTCTTTACGTTTCTTCACTTCTTCACTATTCGGTTGTATTTATATGGCCTGTGAAGCGTCTATCAGCATGACCACTTTGTCCTTATCACGTGCTATTTTCTTTCTCTGATGTGGAGTGGAGTTTCCATAAAGCATGAGCATCTGTTGAATGGTTGGGAGTCGCAATGAACAAACAATGAAGCAAACACGCACGCAATTCCAGCCAGTCATCGGAACGCGTGAACGACTAAGGCGCGCCACCAGAGTACTCAGTGGCAGCCGAAGAAATGGACGCGCGACGCCGTACTGGGACACAGACGCCTTCAGAGCATTTTAGTCAGCAAAGTCGTCTAGAGATACTGCAATTGCACATGACATCAGCTTATACACAATGGGTTAGGTATCTGAAAAATGTGGTCAGAATCAGAAGCACAGTTGGGCAACGTTTGAAAAAATTTATCGAATTCTCCACGCCGATAGAGCCCAGAATGATCGATTGATCCTCAGGGTTGATTTCAACAGCATGGAATGTCGGGCAACTTGAGAAGTTTGAAATCTTGGATCGCTATTGAAAAAAGAAAAAAAAAACTTTTCAACAGTCTCGAAGCTGTCGACATTTGCCGACCGAGCATCGCACCACTCAGTACATTGTACAAGTACGGCGGCGGCTCGCGTATTGTACATTTCTTGTCTCGGATCGGAACTGAAGGGCTTCTCGGGGGACCATTCATCTCATGGTCCACGCCCCACTACTCGGGCGCGCCATACGGGTGGTCATTTCTGCGTTCCGGTTCCGCGTTGCGTGTGTACTACACAGGTACACGTGTGTACTAGGGATGAGCGTGGGCCGGGCCGGCCCGGCCCGGCCCGTGGGCCGGGCCGGGCCGGAATTGCCAGGCCCGTTTTGCGGGCCGGGCCGGGCCGGGCCGGGCCGGGCCTGCGTTTTGAGGGTGCGGGCCCCCGGGCCGGGCATGGTCGGACGTTCTTGGCTGGCCAACGTAGATAGCTACCTACCGTAAATCCTCCAATAGTGCCCCCGGGGCACTATTTTTCAACCTCTCCTTACCCGGGGGCACTATTGGAGGGGGGCACTATTGGAGGGGGGGGGCTTCTATTATTCCAACCTAAAAATTTTGAATGGTAATGCTAGTTTCGCTGTCAAAATTGCCGATTTTTTGGGCGATTTTGATCACTTTTGCCACATTTAATGGTTGATTTACCGTTAATAGTTGCTGAAACGTACTATTATTGGTTAGTAGTAGTGTGTATACACGATATAAATGTACCTACCACTATATTTCTGCCCATACAACGCCCATGGCACACCATCCCCCCGCCCCCCGGGGGCACTATGGCAGGGGGGGCTCAATTATTTCAAACTTGCCATACCCGGGGGCACTATTGGAGGAGGGGCACTATTGGAGGGGGGGTTGTATTGGAGGATTTACGGTATGTAATGGATATAAGTATCGGCGACTATTCTGCACCGTATTAGCAACTTTGTATCCTATGACGCGCGTCTTTCGCGCTCAAATGGTGCAAAGGCCGTAAAATGGTTGTGAACTGCGATTCTGAGAGGTGGATGCGCCATTCCGCTAAGTAAATCACGCAAATTGGCATACGGTATTTCAGTAAATTGTACACTGTAGTGACTGTACTTACAGTGTATTTCGTGTTGCGGGCCGGGCAGGGCCGGGCCTGTGATATTGAGCAGTTGGCCGGGCCGGGCCTGGATTTTGAGGGTGCGGGCCGGGCCGGGACGGGCCGGACTATCTGGCGGGCCGGGCCGGGCCGAGATGTGCAGGCCCGTGCTCATCCCTAGTGTGTACTACACAGGTAAACGATAATGAGCACAGTTTGCGTCACGGTCGTCGAAGAACGCCAGTTCGCATACAGCGACCTTCCACTGCGTCAATTTCCATAGAGAGCGGCGAGTTGGGGCCGATAGTGCGCGCTGAGAGCGCGTCTCTTGTTCTTCGTGGTGGCCGTGAGCATACCTGTAACTGGGTCTGGCAGAGTGGGGGGGGGGGTAGCTGGCCGATTTTGGGGGAGGGGGTCTCCGGAGCAAAAAGTGGGGGGGGGGTAGCTTGCCCATTTTTGAGTTATAATGGTACTTATTGGTCAAAAATGGGTATAAAAAGGGTGTAAACAGTGTTATTTAGGTGTTTTATGGTCATATAACACTGAAAAGCACTGAAAAACGCCAACAGTTACTCACTTTTATCGTTTTAAACATGACGAAAATCCTTTGGGAAAATTCTGGGGGGGGGGGGGGGGTCGGGGGGGAGTTGGGGGGTGGTTGAAAAACTAGTGGGGGGCCCCCAAAGCCCCCCAACCACCCCCCCCCCCCAGTTACAGGTATGGCCGTGAGGAGTCCGTTGGCCTGGGAGAACGGCTCGGAGGTCAGGTGCACGGCTCTGACGAACTCATGCTGGGCCAACCGCGACGCCACAGCCTCGGCGGCCAGACGATCCAGGACCATGAGACGCGCACTCTCCAGCTGGTACAGCTGCTCCAGGGGCAGCCCCGCCTGCTCCGGGCACAGATTCGCCGAGGCCCACTCGCGAACCACCTGGACTGGGCTGTATACCTTATCTTGCATGGGGAACACAGCACTAGGCCGCACGTAATCAACAAAGATACACTGGGTGGGTCAGCGTTCGCCACCCGTGCGGGATGGGCGCCGCCCACCTGGACCGGATTTGGAGCGGAAGCCCTGGAGCTGCCCGACACCCAAGCAATGAGAGCGTTCATCACTTGCTCAAGTGGATCAGTATCTCAATGACCGTGGTGAGAACTGAGAGGTGTGAAACCCCCCCCCCCCTCCGATACGGGATGTGTGCCTACCGCGCCTCACGTCACGTGAAACGGAAATCCGACGCCTACCTGACGTGAAACGGAGTCACAATCTGGCGTGTATATCAAATGCTCCAATGGGCAGGCCATTATGGGCAACGCTAGGATTATGGGCAACGCTAGGAGACCGTCAATGGCATAGCACCCCATCTCTATAACGCCTTGGCGTCTAGGGCCGCATAATTAGCCAAAGACTTTGGGAAGAACGCCATCTGTAATCTGGGGCAGCGACAGCACGAGAAAATCCATTAAGAGGAAAGTCCTCGTTGTAGTGGATCTATCAAGAGTCGAACGCAGGACGGTGCGCGCAAGAGGCCGAATCCATACCACTAGGCGAAACGTCGAGCCTCTACCAGTGTAAGGGGCCATTTATACTTCGCTCCGCTCTGCTCCGCGCAGCGTAGTCGGGAGGCCGCTCCGCGGGAGCCGACTCCCGCGCAGCAATGCGCCGCGGTAGTGGCGTACTAGCCAGCAACCAGTGTGGCGGTTCGGCAGTAAACCGATTTTTTTTCGGAGTATCGGTCGGTGTCGAAAATGTGGTGTTGTCTACCCAAGAAAAACAGAAAAAAAATATTAAAACTAATGACCTTGAGCGAGCTTTCTCGTTTGTCGTTTCTCTAGACGCACATCCCACTCTGCCCCCAGGCCCAGACCCCCTCCCCTGTGCTCAGAACCACGGTCACGAATGCATCACATGAGTTTTGCGCCTCAGCAGAACTGAGAAAGCCAACCGATAGTCACAAGCACAACACGCAGATCACTGGCACAGGTTCAATAACGGCAGCGCCCAAAATCTGTTTTTCTTTCTTTTATAATCACGTTTTGCTGTAATTCAGGTACCTTGTGGCTTGCGCAAGCGGTGGTCGACCAGTGTTGCTCCTAAAATCGTCAAAACTCGAATAACGTTATACGCACACACGCACGCACACACACACACACACACACACACACTGCTGGCGCATGGACTGTGGGTGTGGGACATAACACAAAAAATCAAAAAATTCAAACATCCCCCCTCCAGAACCCGGTCACGGTTATTGGTGGGGGTGCTTTTGACCGCATGACGTCAACGCTGCTGCTGAGGACTGCGAGGCCGAAGGCGCCAATCCGAAGCCTTTGAACCACCTGATTAGAGGCAATTTAAGTGACGCGCAGATTTGTCTCGTAGCACCCCACAGAAATGCGTGGGGGGGGGGGGGTGGGGTGGGTGGTGTCCTGAAAATCCCGAATTATTCCTGCTGTTAAAAAAATTGGCGATTCCCCTGGATGCCCTGGCGTGCTCTGGAGGGGGGGGGGGTGGGGTAGCGGGGTATACCCTATCCCAAAAGCCATTCGGCATGACCCCAACCCCCCCCCTCGGGATTTTATTTTCTTAACCTCAAGCCAGGGACGCTGTATTTTCGCAGTTTTTGCCTTTTTGGAGCAAAACCAAAATTGCAAGGTGATCTGTTTGCGCGCCGCCGCCTCTCGTCAGCGATTTCCCACAGCTCCTTCCGCTCGGATTGGCAAAAGCGGGCCTGAAAAATAACAAATAAATAAATTGTTTAATTATTTTTTTTCCGTCAAGTTAGAAACAAAAACGACTGACTGGCGAGAAGCAGCTGTTCCTCACTCTCGTGTAGCCAATCTCGGGTACCAGCTGCGGCGCGATTTCGGCGCAGGCGTTCGGCTTGGCTCGCGGAGTGTGCTGTTTGGAGTTCGACGACATTTTCCAGCGACACTAGTGATCTCTGACAGCGTCGGTTAAGCACTCTTTCCATTCTTCTGTCATCTTTGGACCATTGTCTGCCATTATTCTTAGCCTCCTTTCAATTTTCAGCCGATTTCAATACCGCGAATCAAAAAAATATTCCAACAGTGCTGGAATACGCTTGCCGGCGCTCCGCGGAGCAGACATTTGAATTTGGCGTGAAGGTCTCGATTGGAAAATCTGATGCGCGCAGCGCGAGTATAAATTACTTTTGCTCCGCGCGGAGTAATCTGCTGCGCGGAGCAGAGCGGAGCGAAGTATAAATGGCCCCTAACGCAGTCATGCTCGACGTGCACATGACCCACCCCCACCCACTCTCCCCAGCCCCAACTATACGGTGTTCATGTCTACACTACCTACACATTTTGTAGTGCGTGCAATCCCCTATACATTGTATGTGCGATTAGAGTTTGGGGTGAGAGAGTGCTTTTCACCACGAACTAAGGTCAATACACCGTATTATAATATTGCAAATTGAGTAAACGTGTGCTGTCAGAGGCCATAGTACACTGTAGCAAAGAGATACCTATGTACGTACATAGAAGCATACTGAAGTGGCCTCCATGGGCGCGGTCTGTCTGGTGCTTCACTGTTATTTCAACCTTTGCCTACCGGGCTACTATTGGACGGGGGGGGGAGAGAATTTTTAGCAAATCTTTGGCTGTACATACGTACATGTACCTCAAGATCGGGTACGTCTATGAGCTTGACGCGAAGCGAGCCGGTGGGCGGTGCCACGGTGTCGGTGAGCGCGCAGCCGGGCAGGGACATGCAGTAGACGCTGCCGCACTCCGTCTGGCCGATTGTCGCGGCGACCGGGCACGACATCAGCTGGCGGAAGAGCCGCATCGTGCTCTCTGCAACAATACCATGACAATCCTCAAAATATAACGCTCCCGCCAAGCATACCTGTAACCGGGAGGGCGGGGGTTGGGGGCCCCGCTATTATTCCAACACCACCCAGTCCCCCGGGATTCTCACACTGTCTAAAACCATCATGTTTGGTGTTTTTCAGTGCTTTTCAGTGTCATATGACCATTAAGCAGCAAAATAGCACTAGGTATTTAGAGATGACCAAAAGGTACCAGTACGATTCAAAAAATGGTCGGCTACCCCCTCCCCACTTCTTGCTCTGGAGACCCCCACCCCACCAAAAAGTGCCATTTACCCCATACCTGTAACTGGTGGGGGGGGGGAGAGCTTCGGGGCCTCACTATTTTTCCAACACCCACCCAACAGCCCCCCCCCGATCCCTCAGAATTTTACCAAAGGATTTTCACCATGTCGACGCCCATGGCGTTCATTGGGGTGAATCAGAGTGCTGATGAGGAGTTGCAAAAGATCTCAAAGGATGAAGACTCACCAGGGACGGGCACGGCACCGACGACGATGAAACGCACGTTGTCCCCAAACAGCTGCTGGACGTTTCCGTGCAATGGTGCAAGTTCATACAACTTTGGCTCCGGAGCGAGCACGCGTGGTCCACCTGAAGAGCAGACAGTCGAAGATGGTGTCGCCAGTGACGACTCGATTGTCGAGCAGCCACTGCTTGTAGAGACAGCCGAGGCGGAAGAGCGCGCGCACGGCGAAGCGGCGCTTGGCAAGTCCTTGCCGGACGCGGTCGCAGACGAGCTTGAGAAGCAGCGGATGGCTGGCCAGGAAGTGCGGCGCGACACGCTGAACATGCGCTCCGGATTCCCGGTGCATTGGTCAATGAATCCGCTAACTGATTTGCAATTCAACACCTGACAGTCGTCCAACAACTTGCTGGTGTCTCCACAGAAGAAGCCTGTCCTCATGCCGTGCGTGAAGGCAAAGGCCTGTATGAGCTGATCCGCGATGAAAAACGGCGGCATGTAGCTGAAGTGGGCGTTCTGCGAGCCCTCTGGTGTGGACTGAAATCCGTGTTTGCCCTTGAGAAGGTGCGCTCTCATCACAGGGCCCGCTACGTCCCGCACGCCGGCCATCAGCTGCCGATGAGTCAGCATGCAGCCTTTTGGAGTGCCAATGGAACCGCTCGTGTGAATGATCAGAGCGCTGAATGGCACACGCAATTGAATGCCCGAAGTAACGAAAATGCGTTCTACAACGGACATGTCATCCGGCGTTGGTGGAAATGGCTGGTGCGGCTTGGACGAGCCGACCTCGAGAACATCGCTCATCTCCAGCAGGTGTACACCGCTCTGGGCGGAGACTGCAGCAGCCTTTTCTGAAAACGATTCAGCTGCCTGCCTCCAATTCTTCTAAGCCAATTGAGAGCGGGTAGCTCAGTGGCAAGGCGTCATGCTCGGCGCGCTCGTGGTCGGGGGTTCAACTCCCTTTCATCGAGGTCGCTGAGTTACTAATTGGGTAGAAGGATAAACCCTTGGGCAGAAGGATAAACGCTCTCATTGCCTGTGGTGTAAGGCGGCTCCAGGGCTTCGGCCCAAAACCAGTGCCACGTGGGCGGCCCACCTATCCTCACAGGTGAAGAACGCTCCTGTTGTGATAGTGATATTCACCCTTGGCCCTTCCCCAATATTTGACATTGCGTATGCCTCCATGGTGTGTTGGGATTGCGCCAAATGAAATACGGTAGTTTAGTTTAGTTGAGCCAATAGATAGACCTTTCGCCCCATCCAGATCGTCCACCGCACAACGCATGACCACCACCATCTTGAGAGCAGGCATGTGCTCGAGATGGTCGAGCGCGTTGCAGCCCTGGCCATAGGAGCCGCAGACGAGGACGCTTGCCCCTGCCGCGCTCAGCATCGCGCGGAAGCTGTCGACGTCGATGGGCGTCAGTTAAAAAAGACGCATGTTAAAAAAGACGCATGTTAAAAAAGACGCATGTTAAAAAAGACGCGCGTTGAAAAAGACGCGCGTTAAAAAAGACGCAAGCCACAAAACGACGGAGGTTAAAAAAGACGCAGCAATTCTCCAGGCGGCCGCTAAGTCGAATAGGAAGTGGAACGGGAACGGAGCGTGAGTGCAGATGTTTGTCGCTTTACCCTTTGAGGGTCGAGCTACATATGTGTGTACTGTGTATCTGCTGGACCAAGCGGCGGTCAATCTCAATTTCTCAGCCGATTGTAAACAACACTGCTTAGCAATCGTAAACCTATTGCACATTCGGAGGCCCACCTTTCCTGCCCCCAGCAATTCCTTCCTGTCAGGTCAATTTACTCCTGCAAAGAGTGCGCGGCAAAACTGGCAAACTAGACAACTGTGGTACGCATTATTCAATTTTTACATTGTCGCGTACAGCGAGCAAGCGTACAGCCAGGACGCTTCGTCGACTGTGAGGGCGCGGCAAATGTACAGGTACACACACAGTGACGCCTCCAGATATGCTGCCAATTGAACGTCGTCTATGCAAAAGGAACTACAATGTCCATAAAGTGACGTGAAGTCTGCAGTGGAGCAGAGCGTCGCTCTCGTCCGAAGCGAGCTGACGATCATGCGCTGACGCCCGTGAACGCGCCAGCGTGCATGACCTACGGGCTACGGCTACCACGTACTGGCAAGAACCAACCGACCGTCCCAGTCTGACCAGTTTCAGGCGGACAACGGCGGCGCGCGCTTCCCGCCCAACGCCTTCTGCTGCAGCATCATGGAGTGCTGGAGTATTGTCGTCACTGGGTCAGCAACGTGGCACACAACATTGCTGAACATCGAACATTGCTGCTGCCGCCGCCGTCTGCGTCTTTCTTAACGCGCCTCTTTTTTAACGCGATAATATCAGGCTGCGTCTTTTTTAACGCGTCTTTTTTAACACGCGTCTTTTTTAACAAGATTTTCCGCGTCTTGTTTAACGCGCGTCTTTTTTAAGCGTAACCCGTCGATGTCGTCGTAGACGGTGACGATCACCATCGACTGACTCAGCGCGCCCAGCTGCGCAACGACCCACTCGACGCTGCCGTACTTGTCGTAGAGACAGACGCGGCTCGAGTTGCCTGTCGGTGGAGGACAGTGGGGTCGCTTTCTCCTTCTCAGAGTGTCCTACTTAAAAGCGTGGACGCGGGCTGACCTACCTTGTAGGACGCCAAGATTGATGAGGGCCGAACCAAAATTGTGCGCCATCTGCAGCACGTCCGCATACGTCAGCCACTCGTATGATCCGTCCGACGTGGAGCTGCGACCAAGGCACTGGGCTTTTCCCTCCGACAACTGAAATGGAAGCATGCAAATGGTGAACACTCTAAATAGCCGATACAGGGTGAATTGCTTCATTTCGGCCCCAGCCTGGCCATGGCCAATCAGATCTAGTTGGTTAGAGGTATAAGCTTTAACCCGCCAAAAAAATAAAAAACCGCTGTTAAAAACTTTTTCTTAAACAATTCTTTTTAATTGTGCAACCCTGGGATTCTATTTTCAAAATCTCAAACATCCATGCCAAATTGTTGCCCCCAGGGCAACTAAATTGGTGGGAGGGAGTTGTACCTCAATTGTGGCACCAGCACGTGTAAATGGGCCTTAATGAAGCGCTGTACTCTCTACTTTGTCACACCACACCTGACAACCGCTGAGAAAGTTCCGGTAAAGCGTGCTCTCGTCGTCATCGTCCAGGGGCGACGAAAGCGACGCCTGGGCGTAGCTGGCGATCCTGCTGCCGTCTTCGAGCGTCCGCGACTGGCGCGTCAAGGAGTCCACTCCCTCTGGCAGAGGGCAGCGCTCGTGGCCCAGCAAGGACAGCACTGCGCCCATGGCTCTCTTCTCGTACTAGTGGGATGCGGAGCGCACCAATGGTCACTGCCTGTACACGGTCTTGCAAGGGACGAGATGCAAATCAGGACGCCGACGTTTCTCGTTGAACCTTCAGCAGACTCCTTCTTATCGCCGCGACGCGTCATGGCGCCACGCAGAGTACCCTCCAGCCCCTCGTTGGGCTGCTTCCAGAGAATTATGCGTCAAAAGGGCCACAGTCAGCGGCTGCTGACCACAGACTCTACTGACCTGCGGCCGTCTCGGCGCCATCTAACTCGGCGTAGACATCAACCGGCATCCCAGAATAGACCGGCAAGGGGAGAGCGATAAATACCTTGAGATGACAGTCACCGCACGGTGGCCTGTGTAGAGTACGCGGGGACTCGACTCTGTACGATCGATCCGGCGCGAACCAAGCGCTCCACTGTCAGATCCCAATCCAAGTAACAATTGAAGAGTTGTGGAAGTAGCAAGGCTGACACCACCAAACTGGCCTGGTCACCAAGTGGTGCCTTAAGGCTGATTCACAATTAACGGTCTTCCCATCGGTCTCGGTCTCAGTCTCAGTCTTCGCATCGGTCTCGGACTTTTTGACCCATGCCAAATTGACGACGCGTTGCCTCTGGTCTTTCAATGATCTTCGGTTAAATGCGCGCCTGTCAGCGTATTAAAGAGCGTACTGTGGCCCTTGTTTTCGACCTGTTTATTTTTTATGCCACTTCCGTAGGAAACAAAAATAGCACATGCAGTAGACGACGGGAACGCACTACCACCAGGCAAACAGACAGACATTGTGCGGCAGAGGCAGACCGCCGCCAGCGCTTCTGGCCGCCGCCAGGGGCGCGGACGCCGCTACAGGAGCTGTCGTCAGCGCCGCCATCGACACCGTTGCCGCTGCTGCCGACGCTTTCGCTGCCGCTGCCGCTTTTGCCGACGCTTACAGAAAATGTAGGACAATGCCGTCGAGCCCGTCCACCTTGACGTATGCAATGGCGGCGCAGATTTTCTCGCTGCCGTGTCTTTAGAGACGTGCAGCCATGCCGACGCCGTTTTTTTTTGGATTTTTGGTATAAGAGCAGTCTTCAATTATCCAAGGAGACGGCGCCGCCTCCACCTGTTGAATACGACGCATCGTAAACTCTTCCTTGTTTTCAATTTCGGCTAATATCCTAGTCGCTTTACGCTTATGCGAATACCGACAAATTCTTTGAGGGTGACGGCTATAGTAAAGCGTGACTACGGTAGCGCGCGCGTTCAACACGAGTTCAATGAAGACCGATGAAGACCGGAGCAAACGTTCAAAGTTCCCAACATCGTCGGTCTCGGTCTCGGTCTTTGCATCGGTCTTCGCTGTTTGGCATGGTAAGACCGAGACCGAGACCGAGACCGAGACCGATGGGAATACCGTTAATTGTGAATCAGCCTTTAGTCCTGCCTACCTGCCTGCCTACCTATGTACCTATATACCTACTCACTAGCGGATCTAAAGTGGGGGGGGGGGGGAGGGGCAGGCCCCCACCTGGCGCTGCGTTTGAACCTTTTCGTTCAGCGCGCCCGTCCAAAATAGAGATGTACGTAAGGCACGTAAAAGGGGGCAAGGGATGCAAGCTGACCTCATGTGACTGTTTCACCAACAAGATAATGCTCAGAGGTAGGTTGGAAAACCAAAAATTGTGCCCTTGGCGCATGCTATTACAAGATTCACGAGGCTCACAAGGCTCACAAGGCTCACCCGACGAGGCTCACAAGATTACTCACAACTAATGCAAAAATCTTTGAAATTCTAGGGGATGCGGCAGTTAAGAATGAAACATTTTTGCCTGCAGCGCGATTTGAAAGTTTGGACAATTTGTCTGACGTTTTCTCCTAAAAACAACCTACCTAACCAGAAGCAAAAACGTAAAATATGTGCTTGTAGCCCAACTGCTTGTTTGAAATGCCACAAAACATGCGAAAAAAAGGGCACCGGTCACTCGCGGATCCAGGATTTTCTGACAGGGAGGGGGGCAAGCTCAAATTTGGATGAGCGAGCTGAACCAAAATATAGAGTCAAACCCTTAGTCCAAACGCAGTCATCTATATGTTACCGTCCACGCCCGAGTTCCGTCCACGGCCGAGTACTCGGGCGCGGACGGCGGGGAACCGTCCACCTCCCAGTAAATGTCCGTGGCCCGTCCGAAACAAAAGCCGCCCGAGTACACGGCCGAGGACGGTTTGAAGCAGCGCCGCCCTCGTATTCGGGCGTGGACGGCCAAAAGAAGCGATGCTCGATTAAGTGGGGGGAGGAGGGGGCATTGTTTTCTGATCGTCAGCGGCTCAGGTCGGCGTGGGCCGCATCTCCCAATTGTACAATGTACAATGTCTGTGTTTATCGTTGGTCAGTGAATCTGGCAATACATACTTTTACCCCTGTACACCGCGGCAGAGGCACAACACAGTACAATAACGCGCGCGACGCCGACGCCGCCCCAGCGTCCGGTTCAGACGGCTGGCCTGCCGCCGAGAGGGTGACGTCGGCCTCTTGCACAGCTTGCTCAAGGTCCTCCTCTGACTTGAGGCTGAGGATAATTGCTACTGGTAGCTGTGGGTTTTCACAAATTCCCCACTCTGGCGGGCAACCAAACATTGCAGTGTATGGCGACCGCTTTATCCCAGAGTGATAAGCGCTGTTGCGCTGGAACTGGATGATCGGCAGCACCTACAAGGAAAACACACACCATGAGCAACTGTACAAAACGCAAAGTCTGAGTTGCAGTTAGAGAATTCAATCCGCATGCGCATGGACATGAATGAGGTTTTAATACTGTACATTGTACAAGTGGGAGATGCGGCCCACGCCGACCTGAGCCGGGGACGATCAGATAACAATGCCCCCTCCTCCAACTACTTAATCGAGCTTCGCTTCTTTCGGCCGTGCACGGCCGAGTACTCGGGCGGCGCTTGTTTCGGACCGTCCACGCCCAAGTACTTGGGCGTGGACGGTTCCCCACAGTCCGCGGCCGAGTACTCGGCCGTGGACGGTTTGGCGCCATCCGCGCCCGAGTACTCGGGCGTGGACGGAACTCGGGCGTGGACGGTAACATATACACTACAGCGCCACAGGCAAACATTTTCCGGTTATGAGTGTGTAAATCTATGGGAAATAGGCCAATATTACCCCGATTTGTATCTCTTCCGTCTCGTCTTGGCCCTTCTGCCCCCTTTGCCTGCCCGCGACGTTCTCTGCCCCCAACGACTGCCCTCAGCCCGTTCTCCGCCCGCAGCGCCTGCCCCGCTGCCCCCCTCTGCCGACCACGACAGGTGGGGGCACGCCCCCCCCCCCCCCCTTGGATCCGCTAGTGTCTGCGGTGCCTTACGTGCGAAATATAGCTCTCCAATTGAAAATTATACAGAAACAAATGTTCGACCTTGCTCCCCCTGTCAGAAAATCCTGGATATGCCAGTGTACCTACTCCTACACCTGAACCCAGAGCGGAGGCTGTCTGCCCACTCGGCACGCCGGCTCGGCACGGACCCTTTTAACTGACGCACGCCCCTATCGGTACAGACGAACACACATACGCCGTCTCATGAAGAGACAAAAGACGTCACACGCTCGACTCCTCAACAACAGCCCAAGAGAGAGATCATGCAAGCGCATCGTGGCGTGGGCCCAAAGGGAGGGGGGGGGGATCAATATGTGCAGTGCACACGATAGAGATACTTGCATGCGCGTTTTATAACGCGTCGAAAGTGCAACTGCACGCTATTTGCATATGCGCGCACGCTCGCGGATTATATGGCCGTAGCGGAATGACTGGGCTCCGTATCGCATCGCGGCTTAGTTACAATACAAGTCGCAATAACTAGCGTTGCATAAATTACAAGCACCGACTTGTAACTTACAAGCACTTGTTCAAGTGCGTTTTGGCGGTAGTTTAAAATGTTCTGTGAGAAAAACAAAATAAACCGAGGAAAACATTAAAATTGCGAACATATGACGGTTTTACAAGATACTGCCTGTCCATGAAATGAATTTGCGTAGCACGCGACGCGAATTTGCTGTGACGAAGATGCGACATGAGGGCGGGACACACTAAATTCAAAGTAAACCGCTTCAGAGCACTTTGCAGCGGGTGTCGTGAGTTGTAGCAGCTGGTACGCTAGAGAAGTAATGCACATGCCCACATCTTGCACGTGGGACACCTTCCATGGTGTGGGTTACACACATAGGTGTAACCGGGAATTGGACCTGGGGGGGAGGGTTCGGGCACTTTCTGGGCGGGGGGGGGTGGGGTGAAAATCTGGAGGAGGGAGGGGGGGTCTGGGCAGAAAAAATGGGCAATTTTTGGTCTATTTTTAGTAAAAAATACACTGTAAAAGCCTGAAAATAGGTACTTTTTAGCCGAAATACACTGTAAATAACGCAAACTAGACACTTTTGGGTCGATTCTTGCTCAAAAACACTGTACAAAGTGCATTTATTTAGCAATATAGTATGTAGTAGAAAGTTTTCAAAAAGTCTGGGGGGGGTTGGGTGGGGTTTCGCACGAACCTGGGGGGGAGGGTTGGGGGGTGTGGGTAGGGTCAAAACCAGCAAGTGGGGGAGGGACCCCCCCCAACCCCCCCCCCCAGTTACAGGTATGGTCACACACACGCATAGCTTCGCTCAATCTTTATTGCGCACCCTTCACCTTTTGGTCCCTATTGTTTCTGCATTGTAAGCCTTGCTTACATTTCATCTCCAAAAAAGACTGCTGTCTCTTCCCTTTAAATGCAGAAGTTGGTGCCCGGCTCGACGCGTCCGCAGGCGCTTCCGGGTGGGCCGACCAGGAAGACGCTCCGGCCCCTCGTGTTGCCCTGTCGAACGCGGCGGACGGAGCCCACGGTCGGCGGACCGACAGACAAGGCGACGACGCTCGGCTCACCGGCTGGCTGTACTGACAGACGAGCTTCGAGCCATAGCTGGCCTTGCAGTGGTAGTCGGTGGCGCAGCCCACGAGGTGCGTTTCGGCCCAGTCACCCTGCAAGCTGGCGGCAGAAAGGTCCGGCTCCGACTGGGGCGGGCGTGATCGCCAACCCCACCTGCGTCGCGTGGCCCGTGACCTTCTGCTGCGTGTCGTCCCAATAGAAAGGCATCGCGCTCGCGCCAGCCGAGTAGCCGGCCAGCTCCTCGTAGGGGTACTGGGCGTACTCCATGAACCAGTTCGACACCACCTGTCTGAAACCGACCAGCGAGACAGAGGATTAGGAAACTGGAGGTCGGGGAGGGGGTGGGGGGGGGGGGGGGGGGGGGGGATGGCGCCGACTTGGGGCTTTTCTGGCCCATGCCGACGTTCTCTCCGTTGCCGCCGGCGTTGTGGGCGAGCTTGCACTTGTAGGAGGCGTGTTCGATGCCCAGTCGGCGCGCCGACTCTGCCAGCTGCGGGGACCAGACCTGAACTCGATCGATCGCGGTGGGTGGTCGGAACAAATTCATCGCATGAATCTGCCGAGAAACGCACGATCTTTCTCGTGTTCGAGTGCTGAGGCAGGGGCTTGCCGCTGGAGGTGCAGAACTTGCCGTCCATGAGCACCTTGCGCCAGGCGTTGTGCGCGTTCACGAAGCACTCCGCCTCCTTCTGCAAGTGGGCTTCGGTGTCTCCATCGAGACGACGCGACGCCCTAGAGCTCGACAAAGTTTTGCGCTACCTCTTTTGTGCTGATGTCGCAGGGCATATTCTGGACAGGGTCTCTGATGCAGCCGCCCGCTTCGGCGGACGCCCAACGTCTGTAGTCCTCGGCCGTGGGCGATCCCGACCCAGCGGGCGCGGCGGCCGACGGTTGAGGGTCGGCAGGCTGCCGGGGCCGCGCTCGAGGGTTCGTCGGCCGCCGCGCCCGCGGCCGCGCCCACTGGGGACGCGAGGACGGCGGCGGGACGGCCGCCGGTGGGGCAGTCGGCCGTCCGCCCCTTTCGATTGGCAGTTGGAAGATCGCTCGGCCGTCCCGTTGTAGTGTGAGCGCGATTCCGCTTTCCATGAACACCCCATTCAACTAGAATTAAACGAGCGTCGGCGCTCCTCAAGACGAGTAGGGATTTGCGACCGACGTTGTTCAGCACGGGGCCCAAGTCCGCTTTGGACACGAGGCCGGGCGGACTGGCGCCGCTGCTCTGATCGGCCAGAGTCGACGCGACCAGGCGATAGTTGACCTTGCCGTGCACCGTGGGCGGCGCCTCCGTCGCCTTGATCTTGCTCGACCATTCCACGGAGGACAGCTGGGCGATCGACATGGTGTGTTCGGATTTGCCGGCAACACATTTGCCGGAAGGCACGATACCGAAAATCCTCCAATAGTGCCCACGGGTATATGAAGAGGTTGAAAGAATAGTGCCCGGGGCACTATTGGAGGAGCTGTCGGGGGGGGGGGGGGGGGGGGGGGGGGGGGGGGGGGGTTGTGGGGGGGGGTGTGGGGGGGTGTGTGGGGGGGGGGGGGTTTTTGGTTTTTTTTGGAGAGGGGGGGAAGGGTTTTTGGCTGTCTGGTCGAAGGAATAGTTCCCTTGTTTAGAAAGAAAGACCCCGGGAAATGGGGGGTGGGGGGGGGGGGGTGGGGGAAAAGGGGGCCCCAAAGCCCTTCCCCCAGTTACAGGTATGTTGGAGGATTGAATTTACGGCATGCACGTACTTTGCCGGCGTTGAACAGGCCCTGGAGCACGTGACCGGCCAGGAAACGAGCGTCGCACGCTGCCACCGCCGCCAGCAGTGACAAGCACACTGGAAGGATGGTCATGATGATTGGGATACCGTTTCAACTGGATTTGATTTGATATACTGTAGCCGTAGCGATTTTGGTTTTATTACCGCGGTTTCTAGTGCAGGGAAAAGTGCTAAGCACCTGTGAAGATTCGCGTTTTATATGCAAACGAGCGTCGTACACTTTGTGAAAATACCTACGTAGCCTATTGTTTGTTAACTATACGTGAAAATAACCTATGCAGACTTGTTGTGCCGCCTAAATGTCCCCCGCTTTGGCAGTTGAGTAACCAATTTCTAAATGGCCGACCGCAGTGCGTCTCTTCATTGGCTTTGAATTGTGTTTGTACTCAATAGTTCAATTTCCAATTGCATACATTGTACCAAAATCTAGTGAATTGATTTCGCACGTCCGGTTCTCACAGACAGTGTAACACAAACAAGGAGTGTTATTTGGTGAGAATGTGTGAATCAAACTGAGGTCAGGTGTGAGGCAAGGCAGTAAACACGTAATAATAATCGCATACTCCGATAGTGACCCCAGGGACAATACTTTCAACCTCTCCTTAGTTAGCGGAGGCACTATTGGAGGAGGGCTGGGAGAGGGGGCGGGGCGCTGCAAAAATCGCTTTGTTAGAATTGCCGAATTTTCGTGGTTTCTCCCCATTTAATGGTTCATTTACCGCTAATAGTTGCGGAAATGTCTATTATTAATGGCTGTAGCTATGTACACGATATAGATGTACCTACCCTTGCCGATCTGGCAACCGCCATAACATATACCTTCGACCCCACGGCTGCACAATCTATAGTAGGTGGTGCTACTTTCAACCTCGCGCTACCAGATGGCACTATTGGAGTGGGCTCTAGTGGAGGTCGAATAATTTTTCGGGTACCGACACACCTGTCTTGTGCGGCCAGAAAATCCACTCGTTTTATGGTTCAGCACAAGACAGCACATGTTTGTGCAGTGTACACCTTCTCCGCTGCAGCAGTGTCGCTTCCAGGTCGTAGGGAATCGAATGGCGACCGAAGTGTGCGGCCAACAAGGCTGCTTACATAGACATACATCATATACGTGTCTGCCGCTCCACGCGCACTGAGATGTTGTTGCATCAGCTGTCGTTTTCGTTCAGAAACCTTCATCCGGAGATAGGACGTACAACTGATGGCATAGGGTGAACTGTGCATGCGTAGAGTAGAGCGTCGATCGTGTCGCTAATAGCCACGAGTCGATTGAGGCGCTGACGCCCCAGCCCCCACCGACCCACAACACGACGACAGTGCCTTTAGGCCGGTTCACAGCGCAGCGACGGCGCGACGAACTTGTAAAACGCACGCGGCGCACCCTTTCTCTTCGGGCTGTCGAACACTGGGCAACGCTTCTAATCGGCCGACACTTACACGAAACGGACGGCCCCCAAAGAACGCGCCGGCAGAACAAGGACAGACTCCCAAAGAGGTTCTCCCCCCTGGGTCGAAGTCTAGGGGGATCATGGTGTGGCGAGAATGAGAAACTGTGGTGACACAAGCGATCCTGAAATGCGGATGCAACCCGCCCGACTACTAAACCAATCGCGATTCCAATAAATTGTCCACAAGGAAAGCCCGCCGCAGACCTTTGGCGGGCGGGGACAATCGGGTTTCAAGGCCAAAGAACCGGTTGTGACGATCTCACGACGTGCGCGAACGACTGCTCAGCGGCGGCGGCGGCGGCGCCTCTTCCGCCGACAGCGCGCAGTAAAACAACGCCCAGTCACGCTAGCGCTGAACTCCGTCCCCTACAATTACCAAAGAATTCTTCCAGCAGTTCCAACTCTCCGACAACTCGCTCGCCAACTCAATGGAATACCACTCGGCGGCAGAGGCTAGGTGCCGTCGCGCGACGCCCGCCGACCTGGAGGCCGTGTCGAGCCTGCTCCGTCTCGAGTTCACTCGACCCGACAACGGAGACCCTCTGTGCCGGGCGCTCGGAGTCGACGGCAGCCGGCCCGACTCGCTCGACCACTTCCGCGAGCGCGCCAAGTGTAAGTTCCCTAGGTATGTATGCCCCAAGAGGTGCCCCATCATCGTGCCCTCGGGAACAGCGAGATTGAATACCTAGATGCCACGCAGTACCCCGAGGCACTGTTGGGGCCTTGGAGGGATTTCCTGTAGGAATATGTTTCTTCAACCATCGCAAATTGAGCTCTCTCATTTTCGAGCCATCATCGCGAGTTCAGATTTTCTCGAAGCCTCCGAGGTGCAGGGCCACAGCTTCGTGGCCGAGGACGAGTCCGCAGGAATAGTTGGCGCCTATCTGGTGGGTTGGGTTGGGATTTGGGAATGTACGCTGTACAATATTCGAAGAATGGGTTTTTTGTCCCTTCTCCTCCTAAAAGGAGAAGGGATATAGTGATCGTTCTAGGGTGGCTAAATTTGGTCACAAGATTTTGAAGTCAAATCTTGGTACCATTCGATTCGTGTCGACGAGCTCTTGCGTGGATGGACCCTCTGTTTGGGGCATTCTATTATAGTTTTTTGAGAAAATTCGCAAAAACCGGTTTTTTACCATTACGGAAAAAGTTTTGCAGAGTTATTGAATCGATTGATAGAAATTATATGTATTTTTGTAAATTCAAGGAAAATGTACAGATTTATTTACAGAAAAATTAAATTTTTATTTTTGTATGGTACTGTCTGCAAATGTGGGTGTTTCGCCTCCACCGCTTGACACCCGAGAGACGCGCGAGGCTCGTCAGAAACGACGCGTCCCCTTTATATCGTGCAATTATTTCATAGACTCATCATGGGTCTTCAGACCACATAAAGTGAGAAAAAGAAACCACCTTGTCAACAAACCGCGCTTGAAATTCCGCGTCAGTAGTCGTATTCTCTGCCATAATTTAATTTTTGAAATATTTCCTGTAGCTTGCGTTATTCCATAAATATTTCTATAAACTTGTAGCGAATTGTTGAATTTAAAACCGTGAATTATTAAATCGTGCACTTGCATTAGACGTGTCGTTGTAGTTCTGTGCGTTCTTTGCATCGTATGTACTGTATTTGCCGATTTAACCGTCATATGAACTTAGTTGTTCAACATAGAATTAATCATGCGCTTCTTCTTGAAGTTTGGTATCATGCATTTAATTTTATATTCATAATTGTGTAGTACTGACATAATGGTTTTCAAAATTCTGTTTTCTTCGAAACCGTTATTTTTGTACTCATTGATGATACATTGTATTCTTCTAATGAAGTCTGATTCGTCTCTAGTCAGCCTAATTATGCGTATAATTTGACCTTTAAGTACGCCATATGGCATGTTCATAGGTACATTGCTCGAGCTTTTGAAAAATCGAGTGATGTTGAAGGTGTAATCATCAGTTTTATTGTATACTGTAGTACTTAGACTGCAGTTAGCTAGGTGCACCGTGACATCAAGGTAATGTGTCAGCTGGTTTGAAACTGTTGTGTCGTTTAATTGCAGTTCATTAGGATAGATATCTTTAGCTAACGTCTGAAAGTCTTCAATGTTTATAACTAGCAGGTCATCCACATACCGAAAGATCGCTTGGTTTGTACGTAGTCTGTAACGACTCAGCCATGTAAATTCAAACCAGCTCAAACAGAGATCAGCCATGTCACAGCTGGTAGCGCCACCTTGTGGGCATCCCTTTATTGTTTTGAATTTGGTGTTAGCAAATACCATGTACGAATTTTGTAGTATTTCCTTGCATAGCTGTTTTATTTCGTTTTTGTGCAGGGTATTTGCGCCGGCACCTTGTCTAGCATATTGTATTTGTTCGCCCTTTCTGTACAGGTAGTCGCTTTTGGCATTTTTGTGGCATAGGTCAATTATACCATTAATGCCACTCATAATTGTGTCGTGTTTCAGTGAGGGGTACAATGCTGAAAAATCACCGCTGTATATACGCTTCACGTTGGTCATTGTGCGCAGCTGCTCAACAACCTCAAATGAGCTTTTTACTGAGACGTAACGAGTTTGTCCATTTCTGTTGGCTATCATCGCACAGTACCGCTTAAAGTGCAAAGCGTAGTGACTTAGGTAGTGTTTGCACAGTTTCTCAAGTGGTTTTAAACTGGATTGTCTGGCTGCCACGATAGCTCTGAATGCTGGTGGTCTTTTGTGTAATTTCGGGTTGGCAAAAAGTATAGGCAGAACGTTTCTATTTTCAGGTTTTACACCGTATGTGCTCATGAGACGTTTGTGTTTTTCCAGTATTTGATCCACCGTGTCATTTGTGGGTGTGAAGACTGCATTTCCATGTATAGTAATTCTGTCGTTCTCAATATATATGCCACATTCATCACAGAGCTTTTTCAAATAATAGTTTTTGCATAGGATGGAGTAGTTGCCTGGCACTTTGTCGGTAACTGTAATTATGTACCGTTTTTGAAACGTTTCCAGGTACTGTATCCCTTTATTTGAAAGTCTTAGGTTCTGTGGAGTACTGTAAATCTCTTGGTCAATTCTAGTTTCTATTATTTTTCGATATTTGCTGACTAATTTGGTGCAGTCTCTTTCTGTGAGTACATTTTTGGCTCTTAGGCTACTGAGGTACCGATTCAGATCTGTCAGTACCGAACTAGCAATTTTATTTTTGTCAGTTGTCATGTTAGTTTTGTATTTTGTACCGAGATTCATAAATTGTCTAAGTTCGGTATTTTCTACAATATTCAGGTCACCAGTAACCACATGTCCTAATTGTCCGTCTCTATAAATTTCGTCACATCTACAGCGTTCCAAGCTCAGAAGATGTTCTCCAAGCTGTGCAGCTGTAAGCTGTCGCAGTATTTTGGTGTAGTTGCATACTTGTAGCCATGCTGGTGACGTTGTCTTGTACACCACCTGAACGGTCCAGTCAACGGCTTCCATTGGTTTGCTGATGAGTTTACCGATCCTTGTTGCCTTTAATAATTTGGCAATTCCAATTCGTGACACTACTTGATTCGTATGTAGTACTGTAACCCTTACTGTCCGTCGCTTCTGGGTTTCATCAGCATTGTGTCTTCGTGAGGTACTCTGCAGATAGGCTAGTATTTTATCATAGGTGTGCTGTTGTAGGCCTTTAGCCATACACCGAAAATACAGGTACTGTATGTACTTTTTTCTGGTTTTCTGTAGCATTTGTGTTTGGTCTCCGATGCGGATTTTTTCAAATTCTCTTACGTAGCTTTCTATTTCTGTATCCGTTGGATTGTGCTTATGCTTACGATCTTTGTGTTTTTTGGTGAAGTTAATTTTGCGTTCCCGTGCCACTCTTAATGCGCTAAAGTACGGATTCTTATTACTTGGAATGTTTTGCATGTCAAACGCGTCGTGTACGTTGCCAATGCCTTTACAGTTTGTATTCAAACCACAGGGGTACAGACTATTCATTTGTTTAATCCAGAAATGCTCAGCCTCAAGCCTTATCTCGAAAAATAACATTATCGATTCTAGGGGGCATTTAGTATGTTATAGGGACAACTGTGAACCATGGGCCGCTCGACCAATGCAGCCACCTGGCTACAGCCGTTTCCGAGTTATGAAGGGTTGAAATTTCAGTTTCGAAAAATTTCGACTTCAAAAAATCGTAGCGCTGAATTCCTCCAGCAGAAGTTGCTCAAATCCAAAAAGCAAGCTTCGTCTATCCATTATCTTCCATTTGAGCGATCACGCATCACGAAGCGTTGCCGATTTCGTGAGTTCTTGCTCATCAAAGCTCGAAAATTTTTTCATAATTTCAAATTCTGGCATATTTGTTTTTGGTGTAGCGCGTTCAAAACTGGACCGAAACCGGCGCGCGATGGCTTGGATTGAAGCTCTCGACGAGGCCTAGATGGACGGCTACGAACTTTTCAAAATAATTAAACTTTTTTGTACACAAATTTAAAAAAAAATCGAAATTTTGGTAAAATTTGCGCAGTATTTTGCGTGTAGTGTGTTCAAAATTGGACCAAACCGGCGTGCGATGGCTTCGATTGAAGCTCTCGACGAGGCCTACATGGAGCGCTACGAACTTATCGAACCACGTAAAGTTTTTTGTACAAAAATTTACAAAAATTGCAATTTTGGTGAAATTCCGCAATAATTCACATGTGTAGCGCGTTCACAACTGGACCAAAACCGGCGTGTCATGGCTTTCATGAAAGCTCTCGATGAGGCGCATATGGGGGGCTATGAACTGTTTGAACCACGTAATTTTTTTTGTACACAAATTTAAAAAATCGAAATTATGGTAACATTTGGTCTTTTCTACAGTATGATCCGAATAGTTTTGCAAATTGGAATGGTAAACTGCAGCACTGCTGGGAGGAACGGAGGAGAAGGGAAAACTTGCCGACAGGCAAGAGCACCTAGTTTCACACTGCTTGCTCGTGCGCTTTTGCACAGCACGGTTCTGAACCGAGACTGCTTGCGCGAGTATGCGGCTGCCTCGCATGGGCTCTCGGAATTGTCTCAGGCGAAGGCTGTCACCGTTGCCGAATTCCTGTCTTTTCTGGGGGGCCGGGAGGGGTCGGATGCTGAGTGGTCGTCGTCGTCATCGCCAGGGATCGACGACGACACAGCGATCGATCGGTACGCTTGGGCGACCGCGCAGTGCGGCCGGCTGGCACAGGCCGCCTGCGCCGAGCTGTTCGCCCGCCACGGCGTCCAACTCGTCCTGCACAGCGGCCCGTCCGCCGTCGCCGTCGACTGGCAACGCGGCGCCCTCTTCACCAAGCTCTTCGCCACACAGTCAGCGCCCCCGGCACGCTGTTGTCGTTCTTGTTGGATTTTTGGGGCAACGCTAGGAGCCATCTTGTAGCATGCTCGTCTCCAATTAGCCAAGGACATTTGAAAGAATGCCTTCTGTCATCTAGGGCAGCAACGACACGAGAAAATCCATCGAAAGGGAAGCCCTCGATCTAGTGGATCCGTCAAGAATGTAACCAAGAACCGTGAGCCGCGCAAGAGGCCGATTCTCAACCACTAGAGCCATATACATACGCTGCCCGCCAACGCGCATACTGTTGTCGTTGTTGGACTGACAACAACACTTGTTGGGTAGGGATGTGGAAAGGAATTTTGATCGAAATTGCCTAAGACATGTGAATAGAAGTGCACCTGCACCATTTTTGGCCAAGGCACATGCATACCTAAGCATGCACGCACTCCTTCTCGCGGGTGCACGAACACGAATGGAGGGTTGGTCTATATATTGTTGCGTTCTTAAAGCGATAGTTTGGAGATTTTGCTCAACTTTTAATCCTCTACGCTACATACCTACACGTTTGAACTGTGAGCCGGTTTTTGCAGAGCCGCAGCGGCCCTGGGGTCGGGCTGCGACGTGGTCGTCGGCAGCGCGATGCGCCCTCACGCGCTGAAGGTGGCCAGGCGCTTCGGAGGCGTTCCCTTCTGCTGCGTCGACTACGCCAGCCTCCAAGACCTCGACGGCCGCCCGTTGCGCGTCCGGCCCGTCGACGGCGGAGAGACCTGCAAGACCTACAAGACCTACCTGTACACGCTGATCAAGGCGCCTTTGACCAACGGGCGCGTCTGATCGACCGCGTTCGCGCAAGCGTACACAGGCTGTCTATTGACTAGATAAAATTTTAAAACTGCGCGTGCTGCGTAGATCAGTGTCGCTTTGCGTAAGAATTGGACGACATGCGTAATTGACGTCTCTCTCACAAATCGGTTCTTCGAACAAGATTGCCCCTTGCGGGTCTCATGGTACCTACACTGTAACCTTTGAATACCTATAGTGCGATTGCTTGCAGCCTTTTTCAGACCAAGAAATAGAATGCGCGGCTCTTCCTCTACAGACAGAAGTGGGTGTCTTTCTCGACGCGTTCCGACGAACATTTGGTTCCCGGCTTTCCAACTTTGAATACGCTTGAGCCCAGCATATTGCCCTGGAGATTGATCAGCGAGAGGCCTCCGCGTCAGCGCACCAGGCAAAACGCCCTCCTCACCGGCTCGCTGTACTGACAGACGATCTTCGTGGGATATGCGGAGTTCTCGCAGCTGTAGTCGGTGGCGCAGCCCACGAGGTGCGTCTCTGCCCAGTCACCCTGCAGCTCTGCTCGAAGGTTCGGTTAAAGAGCGGCAGTGGTGGGGGTAATCGCTTGCCTGCGTCGCGTGGCCCGTGTTGGAGCCCGAGTAGAACGGCATGGCAGTCGCTCCAGGCGTGTAGCCGGCCAGTTGCGCGTAGTCGTTCTCGGCGTACTCCATGAACCAGTCCGAGACCACCTCTCTGAAACCGAGGAGCGAGACCGGATTAGGAACTGATCGGTGGGAGGGGGGGGGGGGGGAGGGCCCCAACTTGGGGCTCTTGTTTCCGACGCCTACGTTCTCTCCGTTGCCGCCACTGTTATGGGCGAGTCTGCACTTGTAGGAGGGGTGGTCGATGCCCAGTCGGCGCGCCGACTCCGCCAGCTCTTCGGACCAGACCTGTGGCGGTGGCAGTGGCGTAGCCAAAGGAGGGGTAGTGAGGGTATGCCCCTCCCCGAGATGGTGTGAAGGCGAAAAAATGCAACAGGGTCCACCACCCGGTTGCAAAAATACCCTGGCGAAAGAAGAGAGTGAGAAAGCATTTTAGCTCGCTTGTAAGGTTACAAATGCTCGAAAGTAGCTCAAAATAGGTTGAAATTGCTCGAAAGTGGCCCAAAATAGGTTAAAATTTCTCGAAATTAGCCCAAAATAGGTTCAAAATGCTCAAAAGTAACCCAAAATAGGTTAAAATTGCGCGAAAGTAGCCCAAAATAGGTTCAAAATGCTCGAAAGTAACCCAAAATAGGTTAAAATGCTCGAAAGTAGCACAAAATCTCAAAGTTTCGCCTGCGGCGCAACAGGGGACCCTGTTAAAAAATTGGAAATCTGTACCCCCTCCAGACAGACACCAAATCCTGGCTACGCCACTGGGCGGTGGGCGGGTGGCACGCCCTCCACGCTACGGACAACGCACGAGCTTCCTCGTGTTCGAGTGCGCCGGCAGCGGCCTGCCGCTGGAGCCGCAGAACTTGCCGTCCGTGAGCACCTTGCGCCAGGCGTTGTGCGCGTTCACGAAGCACTCCGCCTCCTTCTGCAAGAGGCTCCGTCCGTGCGTCGAGCGGGAGGACTCGACTCGTTCGCTAGCATCGAATGCGACCTCCTTGGTGTCGATGTCGCAGGGCATCTTCTCAACCGGGTCTTTGATGCAGCCTCCTTCTTCCGCAGACCCCCAATTCTCGTAGTCTTTGACAGAGGGGACCGCCTCGGCCCCGTCGGCGCTCGGCTGGGCACTTGAGGGCTGCGGCGGCGAGCTCGCGGCCGGTTCGGCAGGCGGGTCGCTCGCCTCGCTCGGCAGTCGGAAGACGCCCCGGCCGCCGCTGTAGAGGTGCATCGTGATGCTGTTGTTCAAGAACAGCCCATTTAGCTGGAACGTGCGCGCGCGTCGGCTCAAGACAAGAGCGACCCGGCAAGGTTGCCATCGTCGACCGACCGCGTCCAGCGCGGGGCCCAAGGCCGCCTTGTCGACGTGGCCGGGAGGGGTCGCGCCGTTGCTCCGTTCGGCCGCAGTCGACGCGGCCAGGCGATAGTTGACCTTGCCATTGACCCTGGGCGGCGCCTCCGTCACCCTGATCTTGTTCGACCATTCCACCGAGGACAGCTGAGAATTTCCAGTTTGTCATTGCGGCTGACTTCGTTGTATACCGTATGTATATACAAACACCGGCACGCACGTACTTGGCCCCTGTCGAACAAGCTCTTGAGCGTAAAGCCGGACAAAAAAGCCGCGTCTCCTGCCGCGACCGCAGCCAGCAGTCCTAAGCACACAGGTAGGATCGTCATGATCATTGGGATACTGCCGATAGCTGGAAATGCTATAACTACAGCGATTGCAATTCTATTATTGGTTTGCAGCCTGCAGGGTATAGTGCAACAGAAGTAAAGTGATGGACAGCTTTGCTGACGCGCTTTCTATACGTGCCCCAATTTTGACTTGGGAAAACAACCTATTCAGACTTGTTGAGCCAATTTGCCTTGGCATTTTATTAACCAATTTCTGAATAGACAGCTCTGCTGCACTGACGCCGAACTGTATTTGAATTTCATACCGTTTGCGTGACGAATTAAACTGTCTAAATTTCATCTATTACCTTTGCTGAATAGACAGCTCTGCACTGACGGCGAACTGTATTTGAATTCAATAGTGTCAATCTCCGCTTGAAGAGACTTTTGTTTGTGCGAAGAATTTTTGACTGCTCAATCCGACCCATTGACTGTGCTCTTTGCTCCATCGCTGCATCGCAGTTTCATAGATTGACGACGCAGCCCAATGTAGCTCTTCGTTGGGCGATGAAATTCTAGTGCGCAACAGAGGCCGCCGAAGGCGGCAACAAGTCGGCTGATTGCGTGTGATTCACGCAACTATCCCACCAAAACCTTGGTGGGGCGCAGTATAAAGCCCGAATAGATCAAGATGAAAAAGTGGAATTCGATCACACGGGTCAGGGTCGAGCAGCGTCTTGAACTCCACTGTGCTTGAACTTTGCATACACACCATGTCAGTAGCATCTACCGGTAGCAAGCTGGAATCTCGAGCCTGAGTCTAGAACTGTGCGTACGCGCTCAGGAGTTCCAATCTGTACCACAAGGTTATCCTGCTGGAAAAATTTGCAGTACAACTATAGTGGAATTTGCATACATAAAATAGTTCGCACATGCGTCCACCTCTACCCGTACGCAGAGCGACGGTGGTGCGGCGGAGAGCGTCTGACGGAGGGAGGCGGGGCAGTACCTTAGTTGGAAAGACTCACTTTATACGAATATCTGTGCGCATCGCTTAATGACTGTCGCACCAGCCTGCAATGACTCAGGCTTCGACGACTGCGGCTACACTTCGGCCCCCTAGCAAATGACGCCCGTGTCGCAGTCCTGGGTCTCGCTGATGGACGGGCACAGGAACGCGGGCATCGTCGCCGGCGTCACCGTGACGCCCGTGCGCGCGTCCGCAGAGACCACGCAGTCCTGCGGACGTCTAAACTTTCGATTGCTGCAGCTCCCCTTCGTCAGGCAAAGAGGTAACCACACGCACGCACACACACACGCACGCACACACACACACACACACGCACGCACAAACGTTTTGTTTCTTTTTCTTCACGATAATGTTTCAGACTTTCAGGTTAATGTTTCTGTGACGAAATAACTTTTTGAATCGGACCCATTGACTTTGCTCATCCGGGGGGACTTTTTGCTGGCGATGGTTGCTGGCGATGCTGGAGAATGATGGCCTATAGCTGAATAGCCTAATACGATGCAATTCCAGTGCGTGATGAAGCCCACAGTAAACAAGTCGCTGAGTCGCAAGTCGCGAGTACCCGCCTATGCCGCTTCAAGCAACATTCAGAACAACAAGCGGGGAAGGGGAATTGTACCTACGGAACAGGAGGGACCAGACGCGCTCTGTCAATCTGAGTCAATAACTGATTCCAAATACAACAGTGTGGTGAGTGAAGTGACGTGTTGTTGTTGTTGGTTCGCCGCTTGCAGCGAAAGTTTTACTCGTCACGGCGTGTTTCAAGCTCTCCATTTATCCCTGCAATTGCAAACGAACCAGAAACAGCGACAGAGAAACCGGAAAACGAACACGACAAAAGCAACTTCTGATCGCGATCGAGACAGCGTTAGGCATTACCACCTGTAACTGGGGGTACTCTCCACCACTATTTTTTAACCCCCCCCCCACACCACCCCCCAACCCCCTA
>JASAMY010001914.1:0-34531 GCA_030248085.1 Paralinhomoeus sp. GSCO2_6 | reverse complement strand
CTGGTTTGCTTAGCAATACGTCTTGTTTAACCTACTTCGTTCAGTTACGTATTGTTCTCAAGGACGCCGTACCCCGGCGATCCGACCTCCAACAGTCTCAAGCGTCGCTTCTGGCCCTCCAGGCCCGCAAAGCCAACCTCCTGCTGACCGGACTGCAGCTGCGTCATCTGATCCAGCCGCCGCGAGCGCTCAGCGACCTGTCTGCGACCAAGCGAACACGCCCCGCAAGCAGGCGGCGGCAGCGGCGCCGCCGCCGTCGACAGAGCGGACCGGAGCATTAGCACAAGCAGACAAGCGGAGATGGCGTCGTTCAACCCCACGCCCCCCCCCCCCGTCTTCCACCCGTTGCGAATAAATCGGCACGCGTTCCTCTCAACGTCACTCGGTGTCTTTTGGTGAAGTCTTTGCGTGCAATACGAAATCCCTTGTAGAATGGCTGCGTACTCAATTTTCGACAGCCCCTTGCTGGCAGCGATACGGTCCCCATCGGTGCAGGCCAAGGTTTGGTGCGCGTGCGCGAACTGCGGACCAAAGAGCGGGAAACGTCATGGCGCCGATTTGCAGGCACTAGTTAGAGAAGAGCGCGCCCTGAGACGACAGGTGCAGGAACTCCAAATCGCCAACTCCCTGCTGGAGCGGCGCTCCCTCCAAGAGCAGGGCGAGTTCCGGGACAAGCTCAAGGAGTGCGGCACGCTTTGGACTGTGTCGTTGATCAAATAGTCGATGGTGTGCGAAGCGTGCTTGCAGCGCTGCGGATCGACTGACGAAGCTGACGACCAAGGCCGACCTCTGCGAGCTGGCCTCGCGTCAGAGGGACGAGGCGGCCGCCGAGGCGCGTGTTTGGCTACTCGCTTCAGTCGCTTGTCACATTGTGCGGACGGACGACGCCTGGCGCTGCAGAACCAACGTCTGTCGACAGCGCTACGACTGGCTCGCGAGCGGCTCGTGTCGTCGTTAGTGCTTTTCAGTGTTATATGACCACAAAACAGCTAAATAACGCTGTTTAGACCCTATTTATTATACCCATTTTTGACCAAAAAGTACCCGTATAACTAAAAAAAATGGCTGGCTACCCCCCCCCGCTTTTTGCTCCAGACACCCCCCCCCAGAATTCGGCCATTTACTCCCCCCCCCGGAGCGCAAGGCCCTCTTCCGCGAAGAAGAGGCGCGCTGGGACGCCGCCCAGACGGAGCAGCAGCTGCGTCGCGAGCTGGAGCGCCTGCGCCTCGAGCGGAGAATGGCCGTCGACCGTGTCGACGAGTGTCAAGTGCAGTTGAAGGTGTAATCCGAGCGATCATGGCCTGGGGCGGATCTTAGGGGGTAGAGGTCAGCAACCACCTCCACCCCCTCCTCCCCTCTCCACTCCCCCCCTTCGAAGTTTTCTGAGCACATGTTTGCCTTACAGGCAGAGCGGTCTTCGCGCCTCCAGCTGTCCAAGGCAACTTCCACGCATCTGGAGGAGTTGGAGGCCGAGCGACGCCTCTCGGAGCAGCTGCGCAAGGTTGAGTTGCGTCGCGTTGCTCCTCCGCCAGTGACGCATGTAGTCAGTAACAGTGTTTGCTATTTATGTAAAAGTGTTCGCCAACAAAAGTGCATAGCGAACACTTGTACACATGACACCGGACCTGCCACGCACGAGGGGAACGCTGCGTTTGCTTTCAGACCATTCACGAGCTGACGGCCATGTCCGTCGCCTCCAAGGCGATCGCGCTGGACAAGGGGGAGGAGCTGTGCCGTCTCCGCGCCGAACTAGGCCTACTCACGAGAGAGCTGGAGCGACGCTTCGAGGCGGAGAAGCAAACGACGGACTTTGTTCGTTCGTTGGCCTGTCGCCTTCCTGTGAGCGCTCGTCGAGCTCTGGACGAAGTCGATTGTCATCCGCGATGTCTGCAGGTGCGCGCCGCCGTCGGCATGACGATGGAGTGTCGCAGTCAGCTCCGACTGGCGGACGAGCTGGCCGGCCGACTCGCGCGCGCTCGCGACGAGGCCACGAAGGACGCGCGCGCCGCTCGCGACGCGGAGAAGGCGATGGGCGCTCGTCTCGACGCCGCGATCGCCGAGGCGACGCGGCTGCGGGCGCGCGACTGGGAGCGTCGTCGCTGGGACGAAGAGAGCGCGGGGCGCGTCGACGCGCAGCGCCCACTCTGCGACTCAGAGGAGGAGGCGGCGGGCGAGCTCGACGACAGCCGCGACGAGCGTCTGCGCGCCTCCGCGGCCCCTTCAGCCCCAGCCGAGATGAAGACGGCCGAATGTGGGCGGAATCGATAGAGTCGATGGAAGTCGAATTTCGGTCAAATACTCTATTTTGCAACCGGGGGTACCCTGTTGAATTTTTTGGACATTGCACCATTTCGGCTGAGGAAGCTTTAGACACTCTCTCATCTAATCTGTTTACCCGCTTTGCGCTCGTTTGTCTGACTACATGCACACCAAAACGTCATGTTGTCAAAACGGTCGATTTCCGTGCTCAAAATAGCGCCGCTGGCAAATTTTTTAGAGTAGCGTAACGCACTTTCACGGTTTTTTATGCAAAACAATGCGCCGCAGGCGAAAATTTGGCTCTTTAGTGTCGTTTTCATCATTATTTGCATTGAAATTGAGAAAAAATGCCGATATTGGCACATTGCAACAGAGGGTACCAAGCTAAAAAATTTTGGCTTCGGAGAATTTCGGGGGGGGGAAGCTTCCCCCACTCTCCCCCCCCCCTGGCTACCCCACAGGGGGTGGCTTCTGTTGTTAGGGCAGGTGCGGGTGACCGAAGCTGCAGAGTAATACGGGACGCAGAAGATGTGCCACCTGGAGTTGCAGCAAAAATGGTGGAGTTCACCGGTTGGATTTCTACCAAGTTGGTTAGACGCCATCAAACAAATTCAGGACTTAAACAAAATAATTAACCCAGATTGGTTTACTCCTCATTGGGGGAAATTTCACTGGACACTGAGAAATTGGCTCTCATTCAACATAAATGAAACGCATCCCAGAAAAACACAAATTTGGTGCAGGGTATGCAAGGCTATCCAACAAGACAAACTTGTTCACTACAAAATAAAAAATACAAGAGCTCCATCCAAGAACAAGAGTTCCAATCACAATAGACTGTACAATCAAAGTTTCTAGTCGGCAAGACCAAATTCATCGAATTTTTACATGGACATGTGTCTCAGAGGTCCAAAGGTCAGGAAACAAAAACAAAGAAGACAGCACATGAAGCCATTATTGCAACTCTGGAAGTGGCAGCAGGCAATCGAAACGGAAATTGCCAGATCAGTTGAAGGAGGCAAACCTGAAGCTACTGGAAAAATGTTTTGCTTGTGTACACTGAAGCCATCATCAACATTCCTTTCTTCAGACGTACACGCACACACATACGTGCATATGCATACGTACGCATACGCATACGTCGCATACGACGTATACGTACACGCACGCACGCACGTACACGCACGCTCGCACGCTCGCACGCACGCACGCACGCACGCACGCACGCACGGTCGCACGTACGCACGCACGCACATACCCTCGCACAGAGGAGCACAAATTTGGGCCAACCGCACGCACGCACGCACGCACGCACATACGCTCGCACAGAGGAGCACAGAATTTGGGCCAATTTCTGTCAACAGGGTGAACGCCCATCACGATCAACAGAGCAGCAGTGAATTTGGCGCCACCAACTGTCAACGGGGTGAACGCCCATCACGATCAACAGAGCAGCAGCGAATTTGGCGCCACCAACTGTCAACGGGGTGAACGCCCATCACGATCTACAGAGCAGCAGTGAATTTGGCGCCACCAACTGTCAACGGGGTAAACGCCCATCCCGCTCTACAGAGCAGCAGCGAATTTGGCGCCTCCAACTGTCAACGGGGGGATTGCACATAGTGTTCAACAGTTCAGCAGTGAATTTTGGCGCCACCAACAGTCAACAGGGTGAACGCCCATCACGATCAACAGAGCAGCAGTGAATTTGGTACCACCAACTGTCAACGGGGTGAACGCCCATCACGATCAACAGAGCAGCAGTGAATTTGGCGCCACCAACTGTCAACGGGGTAAACGCCCATTACGATCAACAGAGCAGCAGCGAATTTGGCGCCACCAACTGTCAACGGGGTGAATGCCCATAGTGATCAACAGAGCAGCAGTGAATTTTGGTGCCACCAACAGTCAACAGGGTGAACGCCCATCACGATCAACAGAGCAGCAGCGAATTTGGCGCCACCAACTGTCAACGGGGTGAACGCCCATCACGATCTACAGAGCAGCAGCGAATTTGGCGCCACCAACTGTCAACGGGGTGAACGCCCATCACGATCTACAGAGCAGCAGCGAATTTGGGGCCAGCAACTGTAAAGGGGTGAACGCCCATCACGATCAACAGAGCAGCAGTGAATTTGGCGCCACCAACTGTCAACGGGGTAAACGCCCATCACGATCAACAGAGCAGCAGCGAATTTGGCGCCACCAACTGTCAACGGGGTGAATGCCCATAGTGATCAACAGAGCAGCAGTAAATTTGGCGCCACCAACTGTCAACGGGGTAAACGCCCATCACGATCAACAGAGCAGCAGCGAATTTGGCACCACCAACTGTCAACGGGGTGAACGCCCATCACGATCTACAGAGCAGCAGTGAATTTGGCGCCACCAACTGTCAACGGGGTGAACGCCCATCACGATCAACAGAGCAGCAGTGAATTTGGCGCCACCAACTGTCAACGGGGTGAACGCCCATCACGATCAACAGAGCAGCAGTGAATTTGGCGCCACCAACTGTCAACGGGGTGAACGCCCATCACGATCAACAGAGCAGCAGCGAATTTGGCACCACCAACTGTCAACGGGGTGAACGCCCATCACGATCTACAGAGCAGCAGTGAATTTGGCGCCACCAACTGTGATCGGGGTGAACGCCCATCACGATCAACAGAGCAGCAGTGAATTTGGCGCCACCAACTGTCAACGGGGTGAACGCCCATCACGATCAACAGAGCAGCAGTGAATTTGGGGCCAGCAACTGTCAAGGGGGTGAACGCGCATCACGATCAAGAGAGTAGCAGCGAATTTGGCGCCACCAACTGTCAACGGGGTGAACGCCCATCACGATCAACAGAGCAGCAGTGAATTTGGCGCCACCAACTGTCAACGGGGTGAACGCCCATCACGATCAACAGAGCAGCAGTGAATTTGGGGCCAGCAACTGTCAACGGGGTGAACGCCCATCACGATCAACAGAGCAGCAGCGAATTTGGCGCCACCAACTGTCAACGGGGTGAACGCCCATCACAATCAACAGAGCAGCAGTGAATTTGGGGCCAGCAACTGTCAAGGGGGTGAACGCCCATCACGATCAAGAGAGAAGCAGCGAATTTGGCGCCAGCAACTGTCAACGGGGTGAACGCCCATCACGACCAACCGAGCACCCGTGAATGTGGTGCCACAAACTGTCAACGGGGTGAACGCCCTTCACGATCAACAGAGCACAAGTGTCTTTGGCGCCACCAACTGTCAACGGGGTGAACGCCCATCACGATCAACAGAGCAGCAGTGAATTTGGGGCCAGCAACTGTCAACGGGGTGAACGCCCATCACGATCAACAGAGCAGCAGCGAATTTGGCGCCTCCAACTTTTAAACTTAAAACTTTATTTTGACACCACCACACAGCACAAGGCCGTAAACAATCACGAAGATCGGGCGGGTCAGTATCACACGACGTTCTTCTCCCGCGAGGGAAGGTGGGCCGCCACCTGGCACGGATTTCGGGCCGAAGCCCCGGAGCCGCCCTACACCGGAGCGATTGTGGTTTAGACCCCTTGCCCAAGGGGGTAGCCGTGGTTTTCGCCCAGCAAGGAATCGAACCCCCGACCTCGCGGTCAGGAATCCAATGCCTTGCGGACTACGCCACAGCCCCACAACTGTCAACGGGGTGAACGCCCATCACAATCAACAGAGCAGCAGTGAATTTGGGGCCAGCAACTGTCAAGGGGGTGAACGCGCATCACGATCAAGAGAGTAGCAGCGAATTTGGCGCCACCAACTGTCAACGGGGTGAACGCCCATCACGATCAACAGAGCAGCAGTGAATTTGGCGCCACCAACTGTCAACGGGGTGAACGCCCATCACGATCAACAGAGCAGCAGTGAATTTGGCGCCACCAACTGTCAACGGGGTGAACGCCCATCACGATCAACAGAGCAGCAGTGAATTTGGGGCCAGCAACTGTCAAGGGGGTGAAAGCGAATCTCGTTCATTAGAGTAGCGGCGAATTTGGCGCCACCAACTGTCAACGGGGTGAACGCCCATCACGATCAACAGAGCAGCAGTGAATTTGGCGCCACCAACTGTCAACGGGGTGAACGCCCATCACGATCAACAGAGCAGCAGTGAATTTGGCGCCACCAACTGTCAACGGGGTGAACGCCCATCACGATCAACAGAGCAGCAGCGAATTTGGCGCCAGCAACTGTCAAGGGGGTGAATGCCCATAGTGATCAACAGAGCAGCAGTGAATTTTGGCGCCACCAACAGTCAACAGGGTGAACGCCCATCGCGCACCTGCTTGCACAGCATGATCATGTCGACCATCATATGCAAAATCAGTTGCTTTATTCCTTAACGTACACATGGCGGCCAAAGGCCGCATGCGCCTCTAGTCTGTGTAAAATGTGAGACAGTTCCAGTAACAGGTATTTTCGCTGCACATTTATTTCCATTGCGGGCGAACACAAAACACGCCGAATATGTGACGTGTTGCTGCGTTTGGTTCAGATTTAATACATGGTTTGTTCAAACTAAAGTTGATCAGCTACAATGTGGAAGTGGCCAGAAATCAGAGGGGCATGCCTTAATACCGCTCTTTTTCAAACTGGACTTCAACACAAGAGCGTCAAATATTCACCTTTTTTGCAGCCACCTGAAAATTTTTCCTTAATACCCATTTTTGACCAAAAAGTATAAGTATATGTCAAAAAAATGGCCAGCTCCCCCCCCCACTTTTTGCTCCAGAGACCCCCACCCAAAATCGGCCAGCTACCCCCCCCCCCCCCCACTGTTCCAGACCCGGTTACAGGTATGCCAGCAACGCCTTGTTTGCAGAGTGACGTGGCGGCCAAGGAGAGGGAGGAGGGCAGCGGCCTCGCGGCGGCCTCTGGGCGGCAGGCGGCGCTGTCGGCGACGACGTCGGCAGGCCCGCAGGCGCAGGGACGCGAGGCGCCGATGACTCCGTCTTCTCGTCGCCCGTCACCGCGCATTCACCGCGCACCGACACGGACGCCAACAACAACAACGACACCACTGAGGTGGGCGCGAGCGCGCGCGCGCGTTTGCAGTGCATGGGGTCCATCGAAAGGGAAGTGCTCGATCTAGTGCTTCCATCAAGAATCGCACCCGGAACCGTGCGCGCAAGAGACCGATTTTCTACCACTAGGACATACGCTGCCCCCTTTTTACACCAACCCTGTATTTTCCACCCTGTATTTTTATGCCGTCTCAAGCCAGCCGGTACAAGCCGTCTCAGCTGGAGCTGGTGTCGGACGCGATCGATCTACTGTCTCCAGGGAATGGACGCCTTCCGCCTCCCTCTCTGCGCTACGAGCCGCCGCGCTGCAGACCCCTTTCCAGTGTTGAAGAAGGGCCTGCTCGACAACGACTACGACCAAGACTACGACCCGGTGGTCTACACCTCTCCGACATGGCCGATTCCCTCCGCCTCCCTTTCACGCTCTTTGGTCGCCCGCCTTCGATTTCTGGACAGCGATTGAGGTGATCAGTCTGCTGCGAGGCGCCTTCGCTGCCGACTCATCGACAACAAAGAGCAGACTTAAAAAGGAGGCGATTGAGGTGATGTGACTTTTGATACGGTATTGTTGAGTTACAATATGCAAATATGTGATGTTGCGATGCTCTACTATTTGCATATGCGTTCGTTATTTCTCGCGCTATTATTTTCTCGCGTTATTTTCTTGAACGCTAAATTGTAATTTTTGTTGTTAAAAAGGCTTGGAGATGTGGGCAACAGCAGAGAGATATGCGACGCATGCAAGAACGCGAGTTCGCGTTTCCTTTTTGTATCTGCCGACCGGGAAAAGATGGAGAATCGCGAGCTTACAAGCGGTAACGGTACCGCTTCACTAGCGAATATCGGGCATGAAATCGCGCACACAATGGAAATCATAATTAAATAAAAACTGCAGCAGGTTTTTTTCGGCTGTCGGTTTAACTTAACTTAATCTTAACTTGCTTAGCTTGCTTAACTGGGTATGCTAGTCTCTTGCATTTTCTTTGCTTTAATCGGCTGAAATAGCTTTGGTTGTCGTCTGAGAGACTCATTTTCACTGCGAATGCTTAGTTTCACTGCGTTTTACAGTTGATATATGTATAAAGAATAGCCACGTAAATCACGTTTTAGTTTCGAGCTTCTGCTTGAAGTAGCGTCTTGAGCAAGCGTGTGCCGTGCTTATTTTGTCCCGCCGCCCCACAGGTGCATCTAGTTCAAGTCAAGACTCAAGTTTAAGCAAATGCTAGAATCTCGAACTTGAGTCTAGAACTGTGCATACGCGCCCTGTTACTGAGTTGCTCAGTTTCCCACCAGAAAAACAAATGCGGAGTGGCGGGGGGGGGGGGGGGTTTGCTGCTGCTGGCGCGTTGCCTTCTTATTCGGTTTACCCACACGTACCACAGGCCAACAGAGCCGCTGCGGCGCGCACGAAAAAGCAGACACGACGCGCCTGGCTGGCGCCAGCCGCCGGATATACGTGCATGACGCATACGTTGCGCCTAGCTGTTTTAAGCTACACTTGTGACTATGTTCTGCACTGGATACGATGTGTAGCTCTAGCACTCCCGCCCGAATTGGTGTTCTAGTTGGCCTTGCGCTTGCATCGACGCCACATGGAGAGCGTGATGCAATGGACGAGCAGGGGCAGTACATGGGGGAGGACAGCGATCGTTATGAAGATGCACGCGATCGTGAGAGCGACCACAATGAGCGCGATGAGAGCGCTGCGCAGCCAGCCCTGCGTCAGCCAGTCGCCGATCGCTGAGAGAGCCTCATTCGCTTGGCTCCACCAGCGTTGCAGATGCTTGAGCGAGGTGCTCAGCCAGCTCTCTCTCGCGCTGCCTGCAGGGGCCGCTGAGTCGCTGACGGAGGTGCTCGTGTTGAACAAAGGCCCTGGAGTGTCGACGTAAGCCAGTTGTCCATGTATGCTGAAGGAACTTGAACCGCCTGGACACATCAGCGTGCACTCTTCGTTGATGCTTGGTTTGGTCAAGACGATTCTGGTTGTCCTTGGCTCGTTTGTTGGAGCGCACTGTACGCTGAAGCGCGTTGTCTTGCAGTTGACGTGTCCGACTGCGGTCCCAAAGTCTGTTTAGCAGCTGTAGTTGAACTGTGCACCGGACAGGCAGTTGTAACATCCTGTCAGCTCAATGAGCGTTAATTCGCAAGTGCTCTTGTCGTTGTACGCTGTCAACTTGTAGTCGCTGAGTGAGACTTGGAGTTCTACTGCGGTGGTTTGATCTAGTTCCGCTTGGACGCTGTTGTTTACTGGCAGTAGCGTCAATCCAAAGGTACTCATGGGTAAGAGACGTTCCTGGTCATCGAAGAGAGGCTCCAGAACGCCGTCTTGACAGTCGCAAATGATCGATTCACCGCAGCTTCCTTCGAGTTGGCAGCTGCACAGGTCTCTCGGTATGAAGCAGTTGAACTTCTCAGCTTCGTGCGCGTTGGGGCACTGAATGCTGCCAATGGTCCCTTTCCGCGGCAAGCCAGGCGCAGACGCTTCAACCAGCGCAACTCGCAGTCCGTCTGACAGGAACCTGCTGTTCAGAGTGGGAATTGGTGGTTGTGTGATGGAGACCAGGGCAATTTGCACTTGAGAAAACTCTACTGGTATGCCTGGCAGCAGCGTTAGTGTGGATTCAGTGCTACTGTTGTGCGCTTCTTGCTTGCGAACCAGCAACTCAACGTTGTAAGTCCATTTTGGGCAAGAGAATACTTCATACACGGTCTCTGACTTCGTCACTGCATACGTTCTGTAGAAGGTGCAGCCGTCCATGAAGAGGATGCAGCCACAGCCCCATCCGCCAGGGGAAATGCGACAGTGTGTGTGCCCTGGCTGGTTGATGAGTCCTTCACTGAATTCGTCAAGTGGTTCATTCTCTTTTGTCAGTACACACTTGAGCTCGCTTGAACAAGTGCCAGTGCCTAGGCAGCGCTTGACAGCATATCGCATCATTCTAAACGACCTTGTAAAATATTCGCTTTGTCTCTGGCAGCTGAGCGACACAGACTTGATCTCAAGAGTTATGGTTCCGGCAGGCTCTCCCCCCTCAAATTGCAGCATCAGGCAGATCGTCTGGCCAACGACTGCTGTAGACAGACGTAGCGCGCGGTTGAGCGTGCACTCCATAGTCCTTGTGGTAGGACGACGCAGGAATCTTGATAGGCGGTCAGAGTGGTGACTTGAGAGCAGGCCTCGACGGGAGTGAGCAAGCAGCAGAGCAGGACCAACGCCGTGTAGTAGGGCAGGTCGCGTCGTGCGGCATAGCGGGGCATGAGACGGTTGGAGCGCACGGCCGGTTGGCTGGGAGGCAAGAGCGCGGTGTGGGAGGAGGTGCCTGTGGGAGACGCGTGAAGCTGCGCATAAGCTGGTAGCACGGCGGTACGGTAGGCTCTGTTGCGAATGCCTTTGAGACACCTCCAACTGCAGTGTCCAGTCAAGCGGAGGCAACGCCACAGACAGCTGAGGGTGTGGGTGAAGAGGCTCAATAGCTTGGAAAACAGGTAGACGGCCATCGTGACGCAATAGAGCAGAATGACTGCAATCAGGATGGCAACTGTTGAACTGCAATGGAGATTCTTGAGGCGTAGAATGCAGAAGTAGCAGGAGATTGTTTCGCAAAACGGTTGGCCCAAACATTCAGCAGTGATCGTCCTGGTTAGTTGTCCTTGTGACCAAATTTTCACCTTGACTGTGTGCGTTGTAGAACTCAGCTCTGGTGGGAGCAGGAAGGTGAAGTCGGGCTTGGGAAAGCTGACCTTGAAGAGAAACGGGTAAGAGTCAATTTGCACAAATGAGACATTGGCTTGGAGATGCAGCTGAAGGCCACCCTTGGTGCATCGAACGGAGCAACTGGAGCACAGGCTGGCCGGTTTGCGCGTTTGCTTGAAATCGTAGACCAGACGCTCGACAGTACCGTATGCACGAATCGGGATGCGGCCTAGTGAAGTGACAAAGTATGCAATGGGCGTAGTCTGGTAGTAGCAGAATTTTGTCCCGCTGGAGTGGCATTGGTTGTTGCTGCAGAATTGCGGAGTCCCTGTAGGCAGACCAGTTCCGAGGCACTTGAATTGGGCAGACTGCGCTTCCATCCACTGCAGAATAGGCGTTTTGACTAAGAACGTCGAGCCGTTAAAAAGCTGTATTTGATGCAGCAGTCTGGTAACTGGTCTGGATGCACAGGTTGGCTTTCGGTGCAGCGAGCAGACGTTGGGCTGCTCAGCTCGCAGGATGGAGTCAAAATCGACAGTTGTCTGTTCAGCGTGAACTTCAGTAGCAGAGCACTGAAAGGCCCATGCAGGGCATGGGCAGCGCGGTCCACAACGCCCTTGACCATTCAGATGCCCACCCTCACAGCTGATGTGACGCCAGCAGTACTGCTGCTGTTGGTCTTGAAAAACGACATCTCCTTGAGCAGTGCAGTTGTCAGAGACGAGAGGCGTATAGAGACTGCTGTCGTGGTTCGAGCTGCATTGGTGCGGCTGGAGCTGCTCTAATTGCACTGGCGTGACAGGAGAGATGCAACAGAACAAAAAACAGGCCAGTAGAAGGATGTGAGAGAGGCTGAAGCTGCTCGTCGTCTTTGGCAGGTGCTTGGGCAGGACTTCAGTAGGAAACAAGTGATTGATGGGTCGCGTGAGTGTGGTTCCATTGGGCAGTCGCACATCCGCCGAACGCACGTGGTTGTCGTGGCCGTGATGCACGTTGGAGATGCGCCCCAAGGACCAAGAGCCTCTGGGAAGGTTTTCTTTTTTGATTAACACCAGAGCACCTGGCCTTGGAACGTCCGACTCGTGGACTCTGGGCGTCTTGTGGCTCTGGACAAACCGTTCTCGCAAGCTGGGGATGTATTCTTGTTGCCATAGCGTCCAGAAGTCGTCCAAACAGCGCTGTGACTTCTTCCACACCTTCAGCAGCTGCTGGCTGGAGTCGATGGTAGGCACATAGGTCGGATCGTCATCGTTTTCTTCGAAGGCGAAGGTACCCAATTGCGCGTTGGGCAGCAGGAAGTCCACAGGCCGAAGGATTTTTAGGGAATTGATGTCGTCGTAGATGTGAGTCAGGGGACGCGAGTTCACTACAGCTTCCGCTTCGCAGAGAAAAGTCAGAAACTGGTCATTGTCGAGCATCCGCCGTCCCACCGCTCGTTTTAGCGCATTCTTGACAACACCGACGAGTCGCTCGTACAGTCCACCTTGCCAGGGCGCATATTCGGTGATGAAGTTCCATTCGATTCCGTGATTGGCCAGATAGCTCCACAATTCGTCGTCTTGCTCGTGGGTGGTCCACAGTTGGTGCAGCAACTGGGCCGTCTGGTGAAACGCTTTCTGGTTGTCAGAGATGATCTTGGATGGCTGGCCTCTGCGAGCAATGAAACGACGCAGGCAGCTCAAAAACTGGTTGCTGGTCATGTCATAGGCTGGTTCCAGATGAACCGCTCTTGTGACAAAGCAGGTAAACAAGCACACCCACACCTTACGTTTCTCGGCTGAATGTTTGATGTACAGTGGACCGAAGTAGTCGAGGCCCACATACTGGAACGGCCGTGATGGAGTCACTCTGTCTGTCGGTAGCTGTGGCATGGGAGGTAGCTTGAATGGCCCGCCGCCATAGAACCGTTTTAACGGGCACATTCCAATCACCTTGTTGACTGTGCGTCGACCCTGGGGCACCCAGTATTGCTCGCGAACAGAAGCCAAAGTCTGCTGAAGTCCAGCGTGGTGCAGATCTTGGTGGCATTGCCGAATGACCAAGTGTGTGTAGTGGCTGTTGGTTGGCAATAGTTTGGGATACTTGGCGTCATTCGAAAGATCGGCCTTGCTCAGTCGACCATGGCATCTGAGAAGACCTTGCTCGTCACACTGCAGGCCGAGTTGCTGGATGAGGACGTTGGAGCTGTTTCTGGCGAGTTTTGCAAACACTTCTGGATACGCCTGGTGTTGAACTTGTCGGTCCAACAGGCGGCGAGCTTCCTTTAGCTCCTGTGGCTGAAGTGGAGTGTTGGCATTGTCTTGCGTTCTGGAAAACAGCCGCTGGAGATTCTCGTTCTTCTGCTGAAGACGCGCAGGCAGTTTGTTCCAGACCTTCTGTTTTAGAAAGCGCAAGACGTACGCAACAGTTCGTAGCAACTTTGGAAGTGAGGAAAAACGCTCGAGTTTGACTGGAAAGTTGTACGACTGCTGTTGCACTTCTTCGGTAGCGCTGATCGCAACGGTGCTTGTCTTTTCTTCAGCTGCCACCTCCTTCAGAGCTTCGGGACTGAGTGGCGTAATATTGCCACTGGGCCAATTGACAGCTGGTTGCAGAAGCCACGGTGGTCCGTGCCACCACAACTCGCAGTCCTGCAGCTCAGCGGTGGTGGCGCCGCGAGAAATCACATCTGCAGGATTGTCTTTGGTGGGCACATAATGCAGGTGTAGATTGTGAACTTGACTGGTGTGTCGAATCTCCTTGACTCGGTTTTCGACAAAAACGGAGAGTGGCTTGGATGAGCTGAGCCACGTCAGTACGCATTCTGAGTCCGAAAAGACATGGGTGGCACTGACAGTGATTTGCAGTTCTTTCAACAGAAATGCAGTGAGTCGCACTGCGACTGTCAATGCAATCAATTCGAGTCGAGGAATCGAAATCTTTTGCTGGAGTGGGGCCAGTCGATTCTTGGAAAACAACAGCTGAACTTGGTTTTTTCCTGGGCCCTTGACGTGTAAGTATCCAACAGCACCGTAGGCGGACCCAGACGCGTCCGCGAAAACTACCAAGGTGCAAACGTCGCTGTCGTGCACTGTGACCTCCTGCCGCTGGATACTAACGTCGTTGATCTGACTGAGATTGCTGGCAATGGACTGCCACTTGCTCTGAATTTCTTTCGATACTGGAGTGTCCCAGTCCAGTTTCAGCTTCCAGAGTTCTTGCAGAAACTGCTTTCCCTTCAAAGTGACTGGTGACACCAAGCCCAATGGGTCAAACACACAGGCAATCTGGTTGGACACGGTGCGCTTGGTTACCAGCATAGGACTCTGCGATGGTAACGGAGCTTTGACGTGCAGCAGATCAGTGTCCGTGTCCCACATCAGCCCTAGGACGCTGAGCTTAGTCGTCTTGGCTCGGTCGGTTTCTGGTAGCTCTTGAGTCATCTGGCGACAGTTGCTAGCCCACTCTCTGAGGTTGAATCCTCCTTGACTGAAGAGCTCCTTGGCATCCTTGTAAATGTTCAAAGCCTCTGTAGCAGACTTGCAGGTGAGAACGACGTTGTCTACATACATATTGGGCAAAATCTGGGAGGCAACTGCTGACGAATCTTTGTACTGGAGCAAATGGTGCTTCAGTGTCGCGCCCAAGAGGAAAGGACTGCAATTCAATCCAAACGGTACTCTGCAGAACCGATAGATTTGAAGGTTGTTCTCCAGCGTTGGCTTGGTAGGATCCTGCAGCCAAAAGAAGCGGGTGACATCTCTGTCAGGCATCTGCAGCCCAACTTGGTGAAACGCTTTCTCAATGTCGCTGACGATTGCTACTGGCTGCAGCCGAAAGCGCAGTAATACACCACACAAGTCTGGCAGGATGACTGGACCTCTGTAGAGACACTGGTTGAGGCTGCGCAGCTCTTTTACTTGTCTGGCTGAACCGTCGAGGACAAGTCGAACTTTGGTCGTGGCCTTGTCTGGCGTTTCGACGGCGTGTTGAGGCAGGTAGTGAAACACAGTGCCTTGTGTGCTACTAGCTGTCACTGGCTCTACAATACCCTTGGCGATCTGCTCTTGGATGATTTTGCTGCACTTCTGCAGTAGCGTGGGACAATCTTTCATTCTCTTGATGAGGTTGCCGAATCGACCAAGGGCTAGGCCATAGTTGTCCTGCAGGTTCTCAGCTGGAGGTACTTTCCAAGGCAGTGTCACTTGGTAGCGTCCACTGCTGAACTCAATGGTGTTGCTGAACTTCTGTAAGGCAACGTCGTCGTCCTTGACAATTGGGCAGTCAGTTATGCCGATGGACTCTAGTCTCATGTATTTGTCAAAGTCGTCTATTGGTGGATCTTCTTTGGAGTTGCCGACGATGATCGTGTACGCATTGCTGATGGCGCCAGGCTGGTGTACGCTCTGCACAGGCGTCCCACTAACAGTCAGGCCAAGCTTGGTTGGAATCAAGTAGAAACCACTGGGCAGCTGCTGCTTCTGCTGCTTGTCGTCGATGAGATCCCAGAAGTAGTTGGAACCCAGCAGAATATCAGGCTCAATTTGTTCGACGCTGGAGCTGATGCAGTCGGCCAGGTGACCACAGGGATGCTGCTGCAGAGCTTGTAGGTCTTCTTCGCTGAGAGTGCAGCGTTTTAGCGAACTGGTCAAGTGCTGCATCGTGTTTGCCTGGAGCTGCATTTCACTGCCGTCGTTCAGATGCAGCAAGAGAGGCACTACCGCAGAGTGGCGCACTTCTGGATTGTCCGAAGCAAATGTGTTGAGATGCAGAACCTCTTGTCGCAGTGGGAGAAGCTCTAGGCTGTCCGCCATACGCTGGGTGATGTAGGACTTCTCACTTCCGCAGTCTAGGAAGACGTTGGCTAGTCTTTGCTGATGCGGCAAGTTAGGGTTGCTGACGACAGTTTTTGCTGTGAGTAGAAAGGTCGTCTTTGGCCTTGAGTTGACGGCAACTGCCGGAGTTGCTGTCGCAGATAAACTGGGAACATTACAAACTGTATTGTGAACCTCCTCTAGGTGAACACTGTTTACACTCTCCTTTACTGGTGTTTCGGTAGACTGCTGGAAGTAAGTACGAGTTGGCTGGAAACTACTGTTGTTGCCGCGACGCTGTTGCTGGGATTGCTGGCTTCCTCGAGCCCGCAAAGCTTGGCTGGTAGTGTCGAAGAGAGTGGGGCACAACATTCTGCTGTGTTGGCCCTCAGCGTTACAGTGGGCGCAGCGACGGTTGGGTTGCTGGCACGTCCTCCCGTGGCAGCCCTCTTTGATGCATTTGAAGCAGCGATTCAGCTCTTGCAGTTTCTGTCTTCTGGCTTGCAGCGTTGGGTAGACTGGACACGTGTCGTTGAAGTGCGGGCCCTGACACAGCACGCATGGCGACGGCGGCTGGTTAGAGGAGGGCACGGCGCGTCCTCGGTTGGGTCGAGAACCGCCTCTGGTAGCAGTGGCTCTGCTTTGGAATCTGTTGCTGGACGCAATTGCAAACGTGTCCGTTGTGGATCGCGGAGTCCATTCACTGGCTGGATGCCTTGGAAACCGCTCAAACATCTGGCCTTGGTTGGGCCGTTGCCGTTGCAGCTGCTGAGCTGGGGGCTGGAAGCGAGTGGGTCGCTGGAAGCGACTTGGACCACTGCCGAAGCTCACTGGATTGTGAGTGACTGGCTTTCTTGAGGAAATGGAAGTCATTCTGTTGACGCGCTCCTGGAGGTCAAGAAACTTGTTCAGGGCTTGTCTGATGCTCCTGACAGTCCAGTTTGGTTCACCTTCTGGCTTGTACTGCTCTTCCAGTTTTGCAACGGTTTCGGCTGGAAGTTTCTCAATGATCATGCCGAGAAGGGACTGCTGCTCCACGTTCTCTCCACTGGCTTCTAGTTGACGCAGGCTCTTCTCGAGGCAATCGACTAGCCGACGCAGCTCGCTGGCATGGGGCGCGCGCGCGGGGGGAAGCTTACGTAGCTCCGCATACAGTAAGTCCCGAATAAGCGATGCATCACCGAACCTGCCCTGCAGAATGTCCACCGCTTGCGTGTAGTTCTCGTTGGTGATGGTGATGCCGGTGATCGCCTGGAGAGCTGCTCCTTGGAGACGAGACGTCAGGTAGGTGAACTTCTGGATGTTGCTCAGGTCAGCAGAGTCGTGGATGCACTTGAACGTGTCCCAGAAGGTCGGCCAGGCCAGTGGATCGCCGCTGAAGCGTTGGATTTCCAGCTCAGGCAGCCGGAACTGTGGTCGTGGCGGCGCGGCCGTTGGCGCAGTCGTAGTCGGAGGCGCAGTCGGCGCCGTTCCGCCGCTCGCGGCGGCGCCTCCCGACGGCGAAGAAAGCGACGTCAGGTCACGGACGTGGCGGTCGATCTCGAGCTGGACAGTGTCGATGAGCGCCAGCTTCTCGAGAGCGGTGTCCATGATGACGACAAAGTCCGTCCGCTGGACGAACGCGTCGTAGATCTCGTCTTCCGCCGCGCGGGCTTCGGAGTCGGCTTGAAGAGCAATGAAGTCGCTCCAGGCCGAATTGCGCTGCTCGAGACTGGAGACGGCGCCAGCGATCCGAGTGCGCTCGTAGGTGAAGTTGTGCTGGAGTTCGCGGAGCGCCTGGAGCTGCTCGTCTGGAGGGAGCTGGGCGTCGACGAGAGGGCGCGGGATTTGGAGCTGGTCGCACAGGCCCTTCAGCCGTGCAGCGGTAGGGGCAATGGCTGACCGAATCGGGCCAGACATCCTCCACGCTTCGCCACTTTGCTGCTGCTGGCGCGTTGCCTTCTTATTCGGTTTACCCACACGTACCACAGGCCAACAGAGCCGCTGCGGCGCGCACGAAAAAGCAGACACGACGCGCCTGGCTGGCGCCAGCCGCCGGATATACAGGGTGGCCCACGATGGGTTTGCCAACTTTGACTGGCTACTGTGCTCCGCTGCGTTGGCAGATTTTGCCCAAATTTTGCACGCATGCGCTACCAAGTCCAACTTAGATATGTGAAAAATTTCAGTGGGATCCACCAATCTATCCGGGATTTATTCAGCACGACACGGAATCACTGATTTTCAAAGTGACCGCCGCTTTGCGAAATACACTTGGTGCACCTGCCAGCAACGGAACGACAAATTCGAGAGCACAAATCGGCGTCAAAGTGGGCAAACGCATTTTCAATAGCTTCTTTGAGCTCTTCTATGGAATTGGACGGCTGCGAATAGACCACCTCCTTAACGATACCCCACACCGAAAAGTCGACCGGAGTGAGGTCGGGCGACCTGGGCGGCCAGTCGAACGGTCCTCCACGACCCAGCCAGCGGTTGGGGAATGCCTCGTGAAGCCAGTCCTTGACCTGGCGAGCGAAGTGCGGGGGGGCCCCGTCTTGCTGGAAAACGATCGCGTCGACATCAGGCCACTCCGCAATCTCTGGCCAAACTTCGTTCTGCAGCAACTCCAGGTAGGAGTCGCCAGTCACAGTTCCAGCAAAGAAAAAGGGGCCGATGATTCCGCTGCTGGAGATGCCGACCCAACACATCACACCTGGACTGTTCACTTCTTTTTCAAGCACCTCGTGTGGATTTTCACTGGCCCAATAAACCGAATTGTGGCGGTTGACCCGGCCATTGAGCTTGAATTGGGCCTCATCTGACCACAAAATTCGATCGCAAAACTGCTCGTCAAGATGACACTGCTCAAGAAACCACTCGCAGAATTCCAAACGACGGTCGGGGTCGTCTTCGTTCAAAGCTTGAAGCAGCCGGGGCCGATATGGGCGCAAGCTGGCGCTTTTGAGAATTCGCTGAAGCGAGGTGCGCGCGAGTCCCGTTTGGGCGGCAAGGCGGCGAGTCGACTTCTTTGGAGACCGTCTGATTGCCGCTAGCACCCTTTGCTCGGTCGATCCCGTTCTCTTGGGCTTCGGCAGTTGCCTCTTGATCTCCCCCACTGAACCGGTTTCCTCGAACCGCTTGACAATGTTCAGGACTGTCTGGTGGTTGCAGGTTTGCCATTCAGGAAAATCTCGCTTCAGACGTCTAGCGGTTTCGCGAGAATTTTTGACTTCATAATAAATTTGCACAGTTTTCACTCGCTTTTGAAGGCTTAGACGCTGACTTTCGGCCATCTTGTCGACTTTCTAACACTGACATCAGCACGCCACACAACAGATGCAAATTCGCATACCGTACATCATTGACGTGAAAAATCAGGAATTCCATTTGAGCACCATTATTGCAAAAAAAAACTCATCGGTCAAGGGTAAAACCTGGTACATATCTAAGTTGGACTTGGTAGCGCATGCGTGCAAAATTTGGGCAAAATCTGCCAACGCAGCGGTTCACAGTAGCCAGTCAAAGTTGGCAAACCCATCGTGGGCCACCCTGTACGTGCATGACGCATACGTTGCGCCTAGCTGTTCTAAGCTACGCTTGCGACTATGTTCTGCACTGGATACGATGTGTAGCTCTAGCTATCGCGTAGCGACAGGGGGGGATTGGGGGGAGCAACGCGCGAATTTGGCAGATGGTATGCGATGTGTCTTTTGCTGCGTTCTGCGTGAAGTTAGTGCGTGCGCGTGCGTGCGTACGCGTGTAATGTCGCGAATCATGGCACAGCTTGCTGGTGCTTAGGATTAAGTCCCAGTCCCAGTGGCGCGGAAATGGTTTGCCGCCAGAATGGTTTTGCGCTACTGTAGCCTTAAGCACGCAAGGAGGTCGGCGAGCACGGTGATTGGTCGCATCGAGGTCAACTGACCAATGTCCAGTGAGGGTGTCGCGCGCGCGTCGATTTCGTCGGTGCGTTAACGATGTTCAAATGGAAACAAACGATGTTCAAATGCTAGTACGGTACTGCCCAATTCAAATACGAGTACGTGCAATGTGCTAATCGTAGAAGTTGATATACATCGATATGTGCAAAATATCCGAAATATATATAAAATTTCTCCGGCGGCGGCGGTGGCTTGTCTGCATATCCCTCCCTCCCCCTTTTGCCCCTTCTGCCCCCAAATTGTGCGTGCGTGCGCGTGTATGAAGGCACGTTGCTGCTGTGCATTGTAAAGATGGAATTTCGACCAAAATTTTAGGAATTTAACAGCGAGCGAGTGGCGCAGCAGCGCATACTATCAGTGGAAACACAACGATAGTCAAACGAATCACTGAACGCGTGTTCTAGCCGGTCGCCTATCTTCTGCTCCTCCTAGCTAGGCGACCTGCGACCAAGGCTTCTTTACCCTACCTGGAGCAGCCCAAATAAGTAGAGAGGGGGAGTTTCTAATTGAAGCCAGGCAACCGCGAGGCCCCCCCCCCCTCCCGACTCGAGATGTCCGGGGCCGCTGGGCCGAGGCTACTGAAGTCGGGGGGGGGGTTAAGCGAAGAAAGTCAACCGCAACACCCCCGCCTGCAGAAGTCCCAGGCCGATGCCCCCCCCCCCGCCCCCAGAGGTCCCGGGCCGATGCCCCGAGGCTACTGAAGAAGGAAGAAGTAGGGAGGGGGAGATCAAGTGTCACGTCTGCCGGTCGTAGAACAGCAAGCAGGCGTCCTGGCTGTCGAAGGCGGCCCAGTCGGCGTCGGCGCCGAGCTGCACGACAGTGCTGTCGTCGAACCGCCACCAGGAGCCCAGCTCGTCGACCAAGCAGTCAGCCGTGTAGTGGCCGCTGTCGACGCTGTTGACCCCCCAGTGGTACTACACAACCAACCAGCAGCTGTTGTGAATGTCACTCAACGCGAAATGAGCGCGCACTCACGACGACGCTTCGCAGTCGGTACTTGGTGGGCAGCGGCCCTTGCTGCGAGACAGCGGCGTTGACGAAGGGTGCGACGTCCAACTGCTTGGACACGTTCACCGCAACGCCCACCTTGTTCAAGTTCGCGTCGAACCTACAATTCAGTGACAAAGCAACGCGTCTGCGGCTGCGGCTGAGTCGACTGCGGTGGCGTGCCAACAGCTGAGGCAGGGCCGGCGCCGCTGCCGAGCGCGAGCGCTGACGGAGTCGACTGCGGTCGCGTGCCGACAGCCGAGGTAGGGTCAGGGCCGCTGCTGAGCGCGAGCGCCGACGGAGTCGACTGCGGTCGCGTGCCGACAGCCGAGGCAGGGTCGGCTCCGCTGCCGAACGCGAGCGTCGACGGAGTCGACTGCGGTCGCGTGCCGACATCCGGGGCAGGGCCGGCGCTGCTGCCGAACGAGAGCGCCGACGGAGTCGACTGCGGTCGCGTGTGTGTGGTTGAGCGCTTGCCGAACGCCTGCCTCTTGCCAACCTCGACATCTCGCACGCGCCTATCCACCGCGCTTTTGCTGACAGTGTATCCAGTCAGCTCCTAGACAAAAAAGGTTTAAGCAAACATTTACAAACATTATTGGTGACTGCGACTGCCGCACGCTAATTTCTACGGCGGCTGAGCGAGTCGTTCGCGCCGATTTGCCGCTCCGCATTTCTTGTAGGATATCGCGCACATCGTCCCGGCCCCAAACTCCGATCTCGATCTTGCGCTTCATCGTTTTGCTTGTTTCCGCGACTCTGATGCGATGCAGTTGAATTTGAATACAGAAAAACACGCTTTCTGCGAAGGATACTGTGATCCCGCTGTGTCCCACGGTGTCCCACTAGGATTTTGAACATCGCAAACATGCGATTTCGTCAGATTTCGAGGGACGCTCGCGTGCTTAAGCATGTGTTTCGTTTGTGAATCCGCCAGGCGTCGCTTCCCCCCATTGTGTTCCCTTTGGAAGCGCCGTCACTCTTTGCCTTTTCTCGGGGATTCGGTACTTTTTGCCTTTTCTCCTGTTTTCCTTAGATTGGCGAGCGCGCTCGGAGCGTGCTCGGAGCCAGGCAGGAGTAGCGAGCATTCCTTTTCCCCCTCTCCTGGAACCCCAAGTCGTGAGGTGCGTGCATGTGCGTATAGCGCGTGTAGGTAGTAGCGCCCTAGTTTCTTTTTGCGCGTGCCCGGCCCCAGAAGAAGGTGAATTTTCTCATGTCATGTCTCTCTCATTTTCTCATTTTCATTTTCTCATGTCCTCATGTTTCATTTGTGCGTTTCTTTATATGATTCGAATCGAATCTCCGTTGTGCAGGTCGCGCATCAGAAACGACTGGCGGCCAGTCGTTCGAAAAATGAGGAAAAGCCGCCTGAGTTGCCGATAAAGAAGCAGGTTCAAGAGCTACAAGAGCAGGTCAACAATCTGAGGTGCGCGTGCGTGCGTGCAGGCGTGTGTACCGTATACCGTAAGCCCTATAATTAAGCACCCCACCCACCCCCATATGTAATTAGCAGCCCTCCCTAAATGAGGCTCAGTCTGAAAGGGCCAATTTTTTATTCATTTATTCAGTGTCTGGTTTGCGTGAGTGCATGTACGGACCATAGGTGTAGATTGGTCCAAAAGCCAGGCGGGGGAGGGGTCTCTGGGTGTTTTGAGGGGAGGGGTCTCCCACCATCCCGACGGGATCGGAAATTTCGGAGGCGGGTGGTCCATATAGGAGATTTCGGACCGAAATATTGCGTAAATCGGTGCTTTTTGGTCCGAAATGTGTCAAAACAACGCCTAAATTGCACTTTTTAAGCGTTTTTGGGTCACACTACACTGAAAATGAAACAAAAAACCCGCATATTTACCAATTTTTTTTAATATTGAGAGAGGGTTTCCCACAAGTTATTCGGGATGGCGATGGCCAGGGGCAGGGGTGGCCTCTCTCCCGCAAAAAAGCGGGACGGCTGTCGGCTATAGCCAGGTGGAGGGTGAATCCACCCTAGAGACCCTCTCTGAGCCTGAGCCCACCTATGGCACGGACGGGCGCGTATGCGTATGTATATTGTTTACGTGTGTACGTATATGCGTACGTGAGAGTCAGTAATTTATTAGCCGCCCCCTACGCCCCCATTCAAACTCAGAAGCAGAATTGCTTGCAGGCTTGAGTTGGCGCGAGAGTGTCGCCGCAGCGAGGACTACTGCGCCGAATTGACGCGTAAGAATGAGAACGCGATCGCGCTGTGCAAGGAGAACAACTCCTTCCAGAACACCGTCGCGAAGCTGAAGCGACAGACTCAGCAGGTAAAAGCCGCTCGAGCAGGGGGGGGGGGGAGGGGTGTCCTACTCCCACCCCAGTTGCAAGCATGAGTGTGGGAGGTCCTCGGCGCTATCCCAAACTTGGGGATTTTATAAATTTTTCGGTACTTTTCAACTTGTGACGTACTCTTCAACTGGTGTGGAACTTTTCAATTTCTGAGGTACTTTTCACTATAAAACAATTGGGGACTATTACGTGAGGCTCTAAATCCGTTTCGAGTGCGGCTCCTTTTTCCTATCCTACAATGAGGTACTGTTCCACTATACCAACATTGAGTACTGTTGCGCTATACCAACATTATTGTAGTGTTGCAGTCTTCTGCCACGCCACGCTATCTCCTTGCCGCTTGCCGCACTTTATTTGCCGCAGCAACGCAAACGTCCTAGCATTTCAAAGTCAGCGCGATCAGCACAGCACTGTAAACCCTCTAATTAGCCCCTCCTCATGCAATAGGGGGCGCTAATTTTTTTAAATATTTCCTTAAACACACATTTTGAAACTTTCTTTGACACACACGCACACGACACACACACACACACACACACACACACACACACACACACACACACACACACACACACACACACACACACACACACACACAAACCCGCACGCACGCACGCACGCACGCACGCACGCACGCAATGTGATGTGATGTGATGCGTCCCATGTGCGGTTGGGGCTAACGGTAATTGCGAGGGGCTTCTAATTAGAGGGTTTACAGCAAGTCGTCACATTGGCTAACAACTCTAACAACACTGCTCTTTTTGACTATAGACGATTCCTAATCCTATACATGCCGCCCACAAACGCGTCACAAAATGCACGTACAGTGGCCTCTAATCTTCGGTGTCGCTCTTGGCTCGCGCACTGACGACGTTGGGCGTACACATGTAGTACGTGTAGTTTTACAGTACTCCAAAAGTTGGACACGTTGAACTAGAGATGGCACGAAATCGATAGTTGAGTAATTAATACTTTTCCGATATGTCTTATGTCTATATATGTTTTATTTTTTATTGCTTAACCAAAGTAATGACCGAAGAAAACATTTTTAATCGTACCATCTCTAGGCTTGAAACTACAACTACCAAACCAAGTGCCTCAAACAAGCGTATACCAGCGGCTACAGTATGCTTGTCTTCTACGTCTACTCTTGTCTTGGCTACTCTTAAGGTGCTTGCGTCTACCAGTAAATCGGTATTCAGCGTTTTACAAACCCTTTTACATCTTTTACTTACGAGTGCCCCATGGCGCTCAATACCGATTTTGCGGAGCCCACTATGCAGCGTGTGATCACGCGTGGGCGGACGCTCCGACGATGACGAAGACCGGTGCTGCCGATCATTTTCGAGAATGTTGCTCCTGGGTCAAGAGTCATAACGGATGGGTGGGCCGCATACGGTGGCCTGCGACATGTTCAACAGCAATGGAATCTGCAACATCAGTGGGTAAACCACCGCGTAAACTTTGTCGACCCACTGGACCCTTCAGTTCACACGCAGGTCCGACTTGTCACTTTCCATACACTGTCACTTATATTTAATCGGATGTTTAGACAGTGGAGGCCACATGGTCGTCTCTAAAAGGCAGCCTTCGCCACCTACGACGGACATCACAGGAGCTCTTTCCAACATACTTATACCAGTATATGTTTAGGCGTCACTTCGACAACAATCTCATCTTTCAAAGAATTTTAAAAGAAATGCGCCACCAAATGCCGTTTGGTCCTGCACAGTAGAAACGATATTCAACCCTGTCAGACACGCCATTTTATGCTACCAAAAGTCAAACAGTCGAATGAGTTTTGATACCGCAAACCCTCTAATTAGTCCTCCAGCCCTCGTACTCAGCCCTACACCCATGCCCTCCTGCTTGGCCTTACAGTTCATTAGCCACCCACTTATGAGTGGTTTCAGTTCATTAGCCACCCACTACCCAAAGTGCCATTAGGGTTTATTGTGTTTATCGCGCTGACTTTGAAATGCTAGGACGTTTGCGTTGCTGCGGCAAATAAAGTGCGGCAAGCGGCAAGGAGATAGCGTGGCGTGGCAGAAGACTGCAACACTACAATAATGTTGGTATAGCGCAACAGTACTCAACGTTGGTATAGTGGAACAGTACCTCATTGTGGGATAGGAAAAAGGAGCCGCACTCGAAACGGATTTAGAGCCTCACGTAATAGTCCCCAATTGTTTTATAGTGAAAAGTACCTCAGAAATTGAAAAGTTCCACACCAGTTGAAGAGTACGTCACAAGTTGAAAAGTACCGAAAAATTTATAAAATCCCCAAGTTTGGGATAGCGCCAGGTCCTCTTGATGAAAAGGAAAAGTGGACATACAGACGCAGACGCACGCGCGCGTTCAGGCGGAAAAGTCAAAGGAGAGGGCACGTGCCCGCGAAGTCGAACTGAGAAGCGAAGTGATGGAAAATCTGAAAAGATATGAAAGGATAGTGTTGGCGCGAAAGGCAGAATTGCGGAGGTTTCTCTCATTTTCTTCATTCAAGCTCTAGTTCGTTCTGAAATGTAAACTCGCTGTTCTAGAAAGAGTGGCGGATCGACGAGTTGAAAATGTGAATCGTCCGAGTCACCGCCGAGGTACAGTCCATTGTACGCGTGCGTGCGTGCGTGCGTGCGCGTGGGTGCGTGTACGCGTGTGCGTGCGTGCGTGCTCGTACGTGCGGGCGTGTGTGCGTGCGGGCGCGCGCGTGCGTGTGTGTGTCGTTCTGTACGTGCTTGCCCGCATGCGCTGAGTACCCGGGGGGAGGGGGGGGGGGGCGGGGGTTGCGTGAGTACTGGAAACAGAGGGGCTGTCGTCATTGAACAGATGTGCCAGGCAGACCTTTCGCACGCTTCGCACGCGGATGCGGTCGACAAGGCGCTGTCCATCGCCCAGAAGGCGGCGCGCCGACGCGACAGTTCCGCCGAGGATTTGCTGGCGACCAAAGTCCAGCGACTGCAACAGCTGATTCTGGAGCTGAAGGAGCAGCGCGCGCCGCATCCCGAACGCGAGGTTTGTTGATGAGAAACTTTTGCCAATCCCACAAGCCTCTGAGAGCGGGAGGGAGGGGGCAGGCATAGGTATCTGTAAGTCAGCTGCTCAGTTTCCCGCCAGAAAAACAAATGCCGAGTGCGGGTGGGGGGGGGGAGGAACGCTCGACTTTGGCAGATGGAATGAGATGTGTATGTTGGTGCGTTTTGCGTGAAGTGCGTGCGTGCGCGTGCGGGCGTGCGCGTGCGGGCGTGCGTGCGCGTAGCTAGAGACATCGTCTGAACTGAACTGGGGCTGCAACAGCTCGACGGTGAAGGAGGGGGGGGGGGAACGCGACTGCGCTGTGCTTTCAGGCGGCAGCGGCGCGCTCGTTGGACGCGGCGCTCGCCGAAGCAAACACAGAGTTGGAGGGGGCGCGCCGACGCGAATTGGCCGCCGTAGAGATGCACGAGCTCCTCGTGCAAGAGAAGGACGCGCGAGAACGCACGCCCGACTGAAGGTGCGTGCGTGTCCGCATGGGTGCGTGCGTGCGTGCCTCTCCTACGGTGTACGGGCAGCGTATGGCCTAGTCGTAGAGAAGCGGCCTTTTGCGCGCACGGTCCTGGGTTCGATTCTTGATGGAGCCACTAGATCGAGGACGTCCCTTTCGATGGATTCTCTCGTGCCATCGCTGCCCTAGATTAGGGTACCTATAGATGGCGTTCTTCCAAATCTCTGGCTAATTTTATGCAGCTTGAGGCGGGAAGGCGTCATGGAAATGGGTATGCTATATGGGCCATTGACGGCCTCCCTCCCTCCTAGCGTTTCTCCCAATCCAACAACGACAAAACGTACGGTACACACGTCTGCGGCCGAGTTCCCCATCAGGCTATCATTGAATAGGAATGCAAGGAACGCACACGCACGCGTGCAAGCACTCACGCACGCACACGGGCACGCACGCAAGCACGCGCGCACGCAGCGGCAGGCACGCACCGCGCGCACGCAGGGGCGGGCGCACTTCTCCAGTTTCTAGAAGCTAGAAGAGAGGATCGCTCGCGAGAGTCGGTGCGTGCCGACGCGGCAGCGCCTCACGGCCGCGCAGCCGTGACAGCAGCTTTCTCCGCCGACTGCCAACGGCGGCCTGCGACGGCTGCTGGCCGAGTCTCGCTCGCCCGTGGAGACGTTGGCCGGCCGCGACTGCACCACCGAGCGCCTGGCCAGGGCCGACTAGCGCTCGGACGGCGACGCTCTCGCGGACGCCGGTGACACCGGCCGGCTCCGAGTCGGTCAGCGCCTGCCTGGCTGCGTGTGCCTTGAGCACTGTTTTCACATGGAACTACATAGTAAGGGGGAGGGGGCAGGAGTAACGCTAGTACTAGCTGCTCTGTTGCTGCGCTACCGAAGCTGTCTCGTCTCTGCCTAGGCCACCGCCCCCGCCAGATCTCTTGGGTTCGGGGGCTCCAGAATGGAAGAGCTTGTACCGAAAGATCATGGTGATCTGCTTTTTCGGTTTCAATGGGGCAAACACGACTCGTTTTTGGTCGAAATAAGGTCTAAATAGCGCTCTTTCGGTGTTTTTGCTCATGGAACACTGTAGAGGACGCGACGCTGGCGAAGTGAAACTGGCTGGGGGAGGGGGTGGTGCTCTTGTCGAGGGCTGCACATGATGGACGGCTGGCGTGCACTGGTATACAGTAGTGGTAGTAGCAGCAATGTTGGCGAGTGCGCATTCTCTTTGTCTTTGTTCTAGAAGGCGGCGGGCTGCGGCTGTTCTAGCCGGGCTGCGGCGGTTCGCGCACCTCGAACTCAGAGGCGCCGTCACGGAGGAGATGAAGATGGAGCTGCAGGAGCAGTCGGAGCACCTCAAGGCGCGGGCGAACGAGGTCAAGGTAAGGCCGGGCCCTGTAACTGGGGGGGGGGGGGGGGTACCCTCTCCCACTATTTTTTCCAACACCCCCCCGCCCCCGAATTTTCCCAACGGATTTTCACTCGAAACGATAAAACTAAAACAATAAAACAAGAACGGCAGCTACCTACCCGCCCCGCCCCCCCACTTTTTGCTCCAGACACCCCCTTCCCCAAGAATTCGGCCGTTTACACCCCCCCCCTCCCCACTCTTCCAGACCCGGTTACAGGTATGGCGGGCGGGGGTCAGTTTAGATCGCAAAGAGAACTCACGTCACAGGGGGACTGTTTATCTTGAGCTGAAATGACCGGGGGTCACTTTAGCATACGACGACACCTGACGACCTGGAGCAGGAAAACAGCGAGCTGCTGAAGGCGCTGGTACGTCCCTCCTCTCTCTACCTCTCTCCTGACTCCCATCCGCGCGGCCTTTGTTCCTCATTTCGCAGTAAGTTTGTCTCTTGCTAACGCGCTACTCCAAAGCAATGCGAATGACGAGATCTCGAGAAGCTATGAGAGGCTCTCCTCCCCACAACACTATTGTAATTCTCGAGAGCCCTGTGATGAGTTCTCTCGTCGCAGGTGGAGCGTTCGCGGCTGCGCCGGAAGCTGCTGCGCTCGCTGCTGGACCACAAGGAGGGCCGTGGGCGGGCGGCAGCGAGCACCGCCTCACAGCCACCGGAGCGCTCCGCCAGCTCCAAGGAGTGATCGGGCATCCACGACGATACTTTCATTTATGCTTCCATGCTCGCCTAGGCGCCTCGACCGCGCGTTCGCGTCGCCGACACTTACTCTCCGCCTTCAACGCGTCTATATTGTGTAAGTGCGTCGCCGCCTTTCGCCTCGCTCCAGCCATATAAAATGCGAAAATGACATGCGAAATGCGCACTGAGCATGTCGTCGTCGTCTCATATTAGGGGTCCGGCCTACACATCACCAACTGTATATCAAGGCGCTAGGCAAGGCAATGGTCGTTAGGCACAACTGCTGGTGCATTGTCTTGATGTGTCACGTCCTTTTGCCAGTAAAACGCAGACCGAGATATACGTGCGTTGCATCTCTTGTGCGTATGCCAGTGCGTGTGCGCGTGCCATCGCTCTCGTTTGTGCAGGCACTTGCCTGCGTGCTGCCTGTCCCGTGCGCGTCCGTCCGTCCATGAGTACATGCCTGTGTGTGCGTGCTCAGCACCTGTTCACCATTCGCACTCAATATAGGATTACAAAAACTGAGGACCGAGGAATTGGGGCACAGAGGAACTGGGGACCGAGGAACTGGGGGCTAACCTTCGCCTGAGACTTCGGTCTCAAACCACCAAAAAGAAAAAACCTTACGGGGATTGAAATTTTCAAAATTTCTGACGGTATTGGACGCCTGGGCGCCTCTGCTCGACCGTGCCGACGTCGTCCTGGGCGCGGCGGCCGCCCCTGCCGGCGGCGACGACTCGTCGACAGTCGCCGTCGACGAGAACCCGACGGTGCCAGAGCGGAGTGGAGCACAATGCCTTGTCGACTAATTGCTTTTTTTTAGCTGCTGCGCCGCGCCGTTGTTGTTCTGCAGTTCGCGGAGGCGCTCTTTGAGAACACGTACGGCCGCCTGAACTTCATGGAGCACGTCGTCCGACTGAGGTTGTCCCAGTTCGTCGACGCGCCCTGCGACTTCCTTTTACCGTCTACTGCCTTGCTGTAGTCGTGGGGCTGTCGGATCGCGGGCCGTTCGCTGGCGACTTGCGTGGCCGAGGAGTGCTCGGTCGGCTTCCAGCCCGTCTCCCTGCCGCGCGTGAATCTTCCTCCCCTGCGCCGTCCAGCCGTCGTCGGGCGGCGGCGGCGCGTCGGAGCCGTCGACCAGCTGCATCCCCTACCCCGTCGACCTGCGCGTTCGCTCCGCCGTGAAACTCAGGGACCTCAAGACGATCCCACCAGCGTCGTCCCCACTGCAAAAGGTAACGGCGAAACTGCACCACTCTACCGTTACGCTACTGCAGCGGAGGTCTGCCTACAGCACGGCGTCTGAGCTCAAGCGGCGGTCTGTGAGGCGGCTGTGAGGCGGTGCTCGCTGCCGCCCGCCCACGGCCCTCCTTGTGGTCCAGCAGCGAGCGCAGCAGCTTCCGGCGCAGCCGCGAACGCTCCACCTGCGACGAGAGAACTCATCACAGGGCTCTCGAGAATTACAATAGTGTTGTGGGGAGGAGAGCCTCTGATAGCTTCTCGAGATCTCGTCATTCGCATTGCTTTGGAGTAGCGCGTTAGCAAGAGACAAACTTACTGCGAAATGAGGAACAAAGGCCGCGCGGATGGGAGTGAGGAGAGAGGTAGAGAGAGAGGAGGGACGAGGAGGGAGGGATGTGCGCGAGATCTTGGAAGAAATGCAAAGTGGCACGTCGGCTCGAAGCGTTCGGTCAGCCGCCCGAGAAACGCACATAACAACGCCCTATGAACGCACATAAGCCCTATGAGCCCTATGAACGCACATAACATCGGTTTGCAGCTAATTAGATGAAATCTGTCACCACAGGCGTCTTCAGCGCGTCGAGTTGTATTAGAATCGGTGGTCCCACATTTTGTTTTAGCGAGCCTTGTGAAGCCTAATACTAAGCCTTAGGGAGATTTGGAGCGCGTTTCTGTACACAATCATGCCTACAAACGCAAACAACAACTTTTTGCGGCTAAGTAGATGAAATCTGTCACCACAGGCGACTTCAGCACGTCGAGTTGTATTAGAATCGGTGGTCCCACATGTTGTTTTCGCGAGCCTTATAAAGACGCATCTGAACTTGGGACGATTTGGAGCGCGTTTCTGTGTACGCAATCGATCCTATGAATGCACATACAGAACCGGGCAGATGTCGGATAGCAATTGGCTCCCGGGAGCGCTCCCGGGAGCCCAAGGAGCCGATTTGGCTCCCCACGCTATAAGATAGGGAAGAGAAGGGACGACGCGGACAGAGCGGCGCCCGCGCGGAGCTCCCTCCTGCGGCGCGCGCGCGCGGCGTCCTTCCTTCCCTTTCCCCTCTCATCGCTCGTCCCCTTCTCTGCTGACGTCACAACCCAAGCCAATGCTGTTTGAATTCGGATTTGGTTGAAGTTGACAACAGACTACCGTAAATCCTCCAATAGAAGCCCCCCTCCAATAGTGCCCCCCGGGGCAAGTCAATTTTAAATTCGCGCCAAATTTAAAGTTTGAATGCTACCCAGTTGCATTAAAAGTACATGCATGGTGTGTAATCATGTGTGCAATGCACGTATTTCAATTAAACTTTTAAATTCCGACTATCTGTGTGCATTTTAAAGCCATTTTAATGTTAAATTTTGCTACAAAATTGCGCAAAAATCTGACGAAATTAATAGTGCCCCCCTCTTGAGAGACATTGAAACAATAGTGCCCCGGGGGCACTATTGCAGGATTTACGGTATTCTCCAATTTGCGCACGTCACGTTTCGAGTTTGCTTTTGTGAACAAACAAAACGCCGCAAACGCTGGAAGCAGACGCAACGACTGGCTGTGGCTGCAGCAGCTGCTAGGAACGTGATACTGCCGAGACTGCACACAGCATTTGCATCGCATTCATCAATTCTTGACGTTTGTATCAATCGCACTTCGTGTCTGTTGAATCCCTGGCTTGGACATGTCGGTACTCAGCTTGAACTTGAACTCTCTTGAACTTCTAAACGCACAGCGCAGACGACACTCACACAGAAGTACAGCACTAACTGAGCTGACACAAACTAACTAGGGAAATGGCATTGGCATTTGCTTACGCAAACTGTAGCACGATCTGTACGTACAACGCGAGCGCAGCCATTCTCTCTCGGCAACATGTAGCGTGTAACATGTAGCAGGACATGTAGCGTTCAACGTCACTGTACCTCTGCTTGCTGAAGAGTGCAGCCACGGTAGAACCAAAGAGAGAACCATTGGTTGAACAGTGACCGAGCATCTCTTCATTCATGCTGATGTATCGAGCTTGTAGAATCGGTTGAGATAAAGTTGCTTCACGATTCTAATACAACTCGACGTGCTGAAGACGCCTGTGGTGACAGATTTTATCTACTTAGCCGCAAAAAGTTGTTATTTGCGTTTGTAGGCATGATTGTGTGCGCAGAAACGCGCTCCAAATTGTCCCAAGTTCAGATGCGACTTTACAAGGCTCGCGAAAACAACATGTGGGACCACCGATTCTAATACAACTCGACGTGCTGAAGACGCCTGTGGTGACAGATTTCATCTACTTAGCCGCAAAAAGTTGTTATTTGCGTTTGTAGGCATGATTGTGTACAGCAAGCGCTCCAAATCTCCCTAAGGCTTAGGATTAGGCTTTACAAGGCTCGTGAAAACAACACGTGGGGCCACCGATTCTAAAACAACTCGACGTGCTGAAGACGCCTGTGGTGACAGATTTCATCTACTTAGCCGCAAACAGTTGTTATGTGCATTTTAGGATCGATTGCGTACACAGAAACGCGCTCCAAATCGTCCCAAGTTCAGATGCGGCTTTACAAGGCTCGTGAAAACAACACGTGGGGCCACCGATTCTAATACAACTCGACGTGCTGAAGACGCCTGTGGTGACAGATTTCATCTACTTAGCCGCAAACAGTTGTTATGTGCATTCATAGGATCGATTGCGTACACAGAAACGCGCTCCAAATCGTCCCAAGTTCAGATGCGTCTTTATAAGGCTCGCAAAAACAACATGTGGGACCACCGATTCTAATACAACTCGCCGTGCTGAAGACGCCTGTGGTGACAGATTTCATCTACTTAGCCGCAAACAGTTGTTCTTTGCGTTAATAGGAACGATTGAGTACACAAAAACGCGCTCCAAATCGTCCCAAGTTCAGATGCGTCTTTATAAGGCTCGCAAAAACAACATGTGGGACCACCGATTCTAATACAACTCGCCGTGCTGAAGACGCCTGTGGTGACAGATTTCATCTACATAGCCGCAAAAAGTTGTTGTTTGCGTTTGTAGGCATGATTGTGTACAGAAACGCGCTCCAAATCTCCCTAAGGCTTAGGATTAGGCTTTACAAGGCTCGTGAAAACAACACGTGGGCTCACCGATTCTAATACAACTCGACGCGCTGAAGACGCCTGTGGTGACAGATTTCATCTACTTAGCCGCAAAAAGTTGTTATTTGCGTTTGTAGGCATGATTGTGTGCACAGAAACGCGCTCCAAATCGTCCCAAGTTCAGATGCGGCTTTACAAGGCTCACGAAAACAACATGTGGGACCACCGATTCGAATACAACTCGACGTGCTGAAGTCGCCTGTGGTGACAGATTTCATCTACTTAGCCGCAAAAAGTTGTTATTTGCGTTTGTAGGCATGATTGTGTACAGCAAGCGCTCCAAATCTCCCTAAGGCTTAGGATTAGGCTTTACAAGGCTCGTGAAAACAACACGTGGGGCCACCGATTCTAATACAACTCGACGTGCTGAAGACGCCTGTGGTGACAGATTTCATGCCGCAAACAGTTGTTATGTGCATTCATAGGATCGATTGCGTGCACAGAAACGCGCTCCAAATCGTCCCAAGTTCAGATGCGTCTTTATAAGGCTCGCGAAAACAACATGTGGGACCACCGATTCTAATACAACTCGACGTGCTGAAGTCGCCTGTGGTGACAGATTTCATCTACTTAGCCGCAAAAAGTTGTTGTTTGCGTTTGTAGGCATGATTGTGTACAGCAAGCGCTCCAAATCTCCCTAAGGCTTAGGATTAGGCTTTACAAGGCTCGTGAAAACAACACGTGGGGCCACCGATTCTAATACAACTCGACGTGCTGAAGACGCCTGTGGTGACAGATTTCATGCCGCAAACCGATGTTATGTGCATTCATAGGATCGATTGCGTGCACAGAAACGCGCTCCAAATCGTCCCAAGTTCAGATGCGTCTTTATAAGGCTCGTGAAAACAACACGTGGGACCACCGATTCTAAAACAACTCGACGCGCTGAAGACGCCTGTGGTGACAGATTTCATCTACTTAGCCGCAAAAAGTTGTTATTTGCGTTTGTAGGCATGATTGTGTACAGCAAGCGCTCCAAATCTCCCTAAGGCTTAGGATTAGGCTTTACAAGGCTCGTGAAAACAACACGTGGGACCACCGATTCTAATACAACTCGACGCGCTGAAGACGCCTGTGGTGACAGATTTCATCTACTTAGCCGCAAAAAGTTGTTATTTGCGTTTGTAAGCATGATTGTGTACAGCAAGCGCTCCAAATCTCCCTAAGGCTTAGGATTAGGCTTTACAAGGCTCGTGAAAACAACACGTGGGACCACCGATTCTAATACAACTCGACGCGCTGAAGACGCCTGTGGTGACAGATTTCATCTACTTAGCCGCAAAAAGTTGTTATTTGCGTTTGTAGGCATGATTGTGTACAGCAAGCGCTCCAAATCTCCCTAAGGCTTAGGATTAGGCTTTACAAGGCTCGTGAAAACAACACGTGGGACCACCGATTCTAATACAACTCGACGCGCTGAAGACGCCTGTGGTGACAGATTTCATCTACTTAGCCGCAAAAAGTTGTTTTTTGCGTTTGTAGGCATGATTGTGTACAGCAAGCGCTCCAAATCTCCCTAAGGCTTAGGATTAGGCTTTACAAGGCTCGTGAAAACAACACGTGGGACCACCGATTCTAATACAAC
>JASAMY010000064.1:0-34565 GCA_030248085.1 Paralinhomoeus sp. GSCO2_6 | reverse complement strand
CAGTACTCAGATTTGAAGAGGGAGGGGGTCCCAGAAGGGAAAAAAATGTTCCAAAATAGTGTCTAAATAGGCACTTTTCAGTCAAAAATAGGTAAAAAATGCCTTAAAATAGGCTATAAATAGCGTTGTTTAGCTGTTTTAAGGCCAAAATCTGCGCTGAGAAGGGCAAAAAGTACACTACTTTGTACAATTGTTGGCAAGTTGGAAAACTTCCGGAAAATTCTGGGGGGGGGGGTCTGGGGGGGGGGGCTGGGTAGGGGAAAGATTCTGGCTGGGGGCGGGCAACCCCCCCCCGACCCCCGCCCCCAGTTACATGTATGCTTCTGGGGCGGGGGGGGGCATCGGCCTGGGACTTCTGGAGGCGGGGGTATCGCGTTAGACTTGCTTCAATTAGACCCCCCCCGGTACTTTAGTAGCCTCGGGGCATCGGCCCAGGACTTCTGGGGCGGGGGGGGGGCATCGGCCTGGGACTTCTCAAGGAAGGGTATCGCGTTTGACTTGCTTCAATTAGAACCCCCTACTTCAGTGGCCTCGGGGCATCGGCCCGGGACTTCTGGAGTCGGGAGGGGGGAGGGTGTAGCGCTTGACTGGCTTCAATTGGGAAGGCCCTGTCGCTAATTCTTTGGGAGAGGGTAAAGAAGCCTTGGTCGCAGGTCGCCTAGCTTAGGAGGAGCAGAACATAGGCGACCGGCTAGAACACGCGTTCAGTGATTCGTTTGACTATCGTTGTGTTTCCACTGATAGTATGCGCTGCGCCACCCGCTCACTGTTAAATTCCTGAAATTTTGGTCGAAATTCCATCTTTACAACGCACAGCAGCAACGTGCCTTCATACACGCGCACGCACGCGATACAGAGGGGACAGAAGGGGCAAAAGGGGGAGGGAGGGGGATACAGACAAGCCGCCGCCGCCGCCCGAGAAATTTTATATATATTTCGGAGAGTGTGCACATATTGATGTATATCAACTTCTACGATTAGCACATTGCACGTACTCGTATTTGAATTGGGCAGTACCGTACTAGCATTTGAACATCGTTTGTTTCCATTTGAACATGGTTAACGCACCGTTTCCAGGTGTCACCGGAGGCAGACCCTCTTTGAGACGGGCAGTGGAGAGATGCACACACCGAAATGATATTCTTTGCTTAAACTGTTTTATGCCAGTGCTCAGGCTTAGGCTTAGGCTTTTGCTTACGTTAAGGCCTAGGCATGCGCGCGCGCATGCACACACGCATGCACATGCGCTTTTCCTCCAACGCAACTGCCGCCGACACCCCCGCGGACTCTACATCCTGCTCTACATCCTGCCTTCTCAGCGTCTTCTCAGCTGCCGCCGCTTCTTTGTGCCTGCTAGCTGCACTTGACGAGGCAGGCGCGGCCGCGCGGCCGTACTCCTGTAGGCGACGTCGTTGAGCACCATGGCCTGCCGCCTGCTGCTGGCGCCTCTGCCTAAGTCCTCACACAGGTGTTGCATGAAAATTTGCACCCCGGAAATACTTTCCCCCCGGGAAAAATTTCATATGATAAAACTCCCCCCGGGAAAATTTTCATATGAAAATTTGCCCCCCTCGGGGTGAAAATGTTCACCCCATTATGAAGATCCTACGCCCGACCGCCTTACCCAAATTATCCTGTGCACTTATCGTCAAAGCCATGTGTACGTGATCACGCTGCGCTCTCCTACCTACCTGCACTACAACACACACGGATCTTGGAGACGGGCATACACTAATCTCGAGCAAAATCTATCTAGGTCGTTTCACAGGTTATAGTTTTGATCATATGTAAGGGTGTTGAGTTGAAAAAGCCTGAAAATAAACATACAAAGCGCCAGGTACATTTCATCGTCCCGAACGAGTCCACAATATCTCAGCGAGTCGGTCGGAGCAAAATCGAGGCAATCCTTGACAAATCTGCTGCGACTATTGCCAAGTTTGTCATCGGACACGGCGTTCGACCTTCTCGGTGGCACCGAGATTGCCGAGCTGCATCACAATCACTACTGCACAGACCGGATTCGAGGTCAGCTCATCCGCTCATTAGAGCTCGGCACAACAGTGTCTTTCGACAAGCAGCGGGTCGAAAGCCACGGGGTGGCGAAGAGGGGTGAAAGGCGCGAACTGTAATATCTTATACATTGCCAGTTGTCGCGTTCTCTTTCTTTATCACTCCAGACGATTTGCGACTTGCTAAGGTGTAGTTGTTGTATCTGCGTATGCGCGTAGCGTCGATAAAACAAAGCAGGATTGCAATATCCTGCATCAAAGATATCCCGCCATTTTCGTCTTGGGGAGGAAAATTTTCATAATGGGGGAAAATCTACATGGCTTGGGGTGACAACCGTTGTGAAAATTTTCCCGGGAGAGTTTAGTGGAAAATTTTCATGTGACACCGGCGCTCGTGCAGGATATCGGTGAAGTCGCGCCTCAGGAGGCGCTCGTTGACACGCACCTCCGCCTCGTCTCTGAGAGCAGGGCGGCCAGCGCTCTTCTCGTTTCGCGCTCCTGAACAACTGGTGCGTCACGGCTGGGCCGCAAGCAATAATAAGAAGCGGCAGGAGAGCGCGTCCATGGGGAATGCATCAGCAGGTGGCAGGTGACGGCGGACGCTTCTCCGAATGTTGTCCAGCATCCGAATCTGTGGGATGTGGTAATCCAGCCCAACTAAATGGACAAAGTCAGGACCTGAAATCCGACTGACCATGCATGACGTGTGCGGAACAACGACGTACGACTCCTGCCATGTTAGCCATGTTCACTGCACCCGTCAGCAGTAGCATGCGCAAGGGGGAGGGCGGGAGAGGCTGGCGCCCTCCCATTGAGACCATCCTGAGCTTTCTTGCAACAGGGTACAATACCCTGTTGAAATTAGCCTCAAAGGGCACAAGGGCACAAGGACAAGGAGGCACGAGGTCATTTATTTGGTTGTGACGTCACACTCAGTGACGATGGCGAAACAGTGCTTTTCATGCCACGTGTGCTTGTTGAGCCAGCCTGAGCCCAAGCTAAGCCTAAGCTAAGCCTAAGCTAAGCCTAAGCTAAGCCTAAGCTAAGCCTAAGCTAAGCCTAAGCTAAGCCTAAGCTAAGCCTAGGCTAAGCCTAAGCTAAGCCTAAGCTAAGCCTAAGCTCTGACTGCTTAAGCTAAGCCTAAGCTAAGCCCAAGACCAAGTCAGAGCGAATAATATTATTTCGGTGCGCACCTCTCTACTGCCCCTCCCAAAGAGGGTCTGCCTCCGGTGACACCTGGAACCGTGACACCTGGTGACACCTGGAAAGGGTATTCCCCCCCATTCCCTTGAGGCGAAGAGACCTTTTTCATGAAGAGCTAAGCGAACCGTTGCCAAATGCCAATTGGTCTCCTTCTCTTGGCCTCAATTGGTAGCCTAGCCGAAGGAATTTCAACCAGGAGGCGCCGGTAGGTAGACGCGCAGCCCGTTTCGCTGGTAATCGTGTTGCTGCTGGCGGCTAGTAGCGGGGGGCGTGCGCCACGGTCGCGTTGCCGACGATGTCGTCGTCGGCGTCGTCGTCGGCGTCGGCGTTCGAGCTGCTGTACATCGACGACGAGCGTCGCGTGCCCCAGCTGTGCGCGGAGAGGCTGGTGGGCGCCGTGGCGCTCTTCTCCCACTGCGTGACGCGCCACGCGGCCGTCTTCCTGGCCGACCACGCCTACTACTCGCGGTCCGAGCGACTTCGACGGGGCCGTGCTCGGCGGAGAAGGTGTCCGTGGTGCCGTCCATGCAGGAAGCCGTGGATAATCGTCGCTCGAGGCGCATATTTAGGTCGCGTTGGTTCGTCTACGGCAAGGAGCCGAGAGCCCACGAGCTCGCTACCAACAGCGGGAATTGGCGAAACATTTGCCGTAGTGATTGTTGAAAAGAATCGCACAGTCAAGTGACGTGTGCCTTGGGACGTCTAGTTTCCGACACTGAGGAGTCGGGAGGCGGACCCGAGCCGTCGGAGAGTGGTGTTGGAGCGATTGATGCAGCGGAACCCTGGTCGACTGGCGTCGTAGTCGGCGGCCGGTCAAAAGCAAGCGTAAAGTGGCGCATGATGCGCTTCAGAGAAGTGCCGTCGCAACCAGCACCATGTTGGGTTCAAGCCGGTCACCGAGGAGTGCGCGTCTGAAGCGTCAGCGCCAGCGTGCAGCGCGGCCGCCGTGGATGGAGTGCTTGCCTGGGAGTCGTCCCACAGCGCTGCTCTTGGTATAGCCAGTCACTGCGCTGCGCTCCCTCTCGATTCCTTTTGGCTTGTACACGCCAGAGCGACCCTTCAGTCGCCAATCCGCCTCCATCCGCATCGACTCTCGCTCCACCGTTGCCGCGCTGCAATCCAACTGCCCCGTTGAGGGCGAGGCTAGGTACGCCACTTGGTCTTGTATTGATAGCATAGCTCGCTGACTAACAGGGCAGGGCAAGGACAACAATTGGGGAGGGGCAAGGAGATCAAGTGCCCGAACAGAAGTGGCGCTTCAGCAGAGGAAATGTTGCAACAAATGCAAACGGCGTTTGTGCAATTAAAAAATGTAAATAATGTGGAACAGGAAGGACATTCTGTCCGAAAATTATCTACCTTTCGCGTCACAATTCTGCAAATATTACGAATTTCGGAGGTATAATTATAGGTAACATTTGGGGCGTTGTCCATCGGTCGCCCCCTCCTAGATCCGCCCCAGCTGACTAGTTGACCAGATTCTTGCTTGAGGGGACAAGCATCCCGTTTCAGCGGATCCGACTGCGCCTGACTGCCCTGAGTCGTCTGCTGATCCCACTGACACCGATACACTAACACTCGTCGAAGAAATCGGTACGTCGTCAACTGAGGCTGATGGCTGGTGCGCGCTGTCACGAATTTCGAATTTCTTGCAGTCGACGACTCGTCGCCCGCGAGTTGCGATTTCGACGCGGTCGAGGTCGCGACCGTCGACCGGCAACAGTCGTCGTCGTCCTCGTCGGCCACGTCAAAGACTGGTCCTTTTGAAGGAAGTTTGCTAGCCTTGCTCGGTCGATGCGTGAGTGTCCGGTTTAAGCTTTGGCGCCAGAAGTTAACGTCTCGACTGGACGCGCAGAGCCTGAGCAGACGCCGCAGGAGCTGGGCGCGAAGAACGTCCTCCTAAAGGCGCTTCGCCAGACGGCTCGACACGCCGGCAAACTCGACGCCATTGGCAGCGCCTACGCGCAAGAGTCGCCCAGAGTGGGAAAGACGAGGAAGAATGCGTAAGGAGTGTCTGTTGCTGATGCCTCAGTGAAGGTCGGCAGTTGGGTGGACGGGATACCTTTTTCAGTGTCGACAAGCGTCGCTCGCCGAGGCGCGTCCGTCGCCGCTCGGCGCAGTCCACGAGACGCGAACCGTGAGTTCGGCTGAGCTGGGCGCGTTGCTTTGCCCCCCTCCCCCCACCCCCTCGACAGGAGAGGAGAGGAGGGTAGTCGGTCCGATTCCAGGAAGACGACGCGCGCCGTCGTCGGCGACGGCACGGTCTACTTTTCGACCCGGGACCAACTGGAGCTGCTGCGCTGTCTGCACGGCAAGGCGACCAAGGTGCTGTTGGCAGGCCAGGCCGGAGGCGGCGGCGGCGCGTCGGCGCCGCGCTTCGCCGACAGACGGCGCCTGCCCCTGTGGAACGTGGGATTCGACCGCCAGAAGCCGCATCCCGAGCAGACGGTCAAAAAGGCGCAACTGTGGTGAGGCTCGCGCATCTCTCGCTTTGGACGCGACGCGTCACTCGTGCCGCCCCCCCACCGCAGCGCGACAGAGCTCCAGAGGCCTGTCAACAGCGTAAGCGGCAGAAGCGCGCGTCTCTACGACGAGCGCATGGAGACGTTCAATCGCGAGGTCGGCGGTTTCCGCCTCTCGCACGCGCCTCAGCTCGTACAGCGTGCGTTGTCCGTGGACGCTCAGACGCGCGGTCGGGCGGAGGAGGCGTCGCTGATGCTCTCGCACCACCTGCACGTCTACACGAGCCAGTCGGTGTCGGGAGAGGCGGCCAGCAGCGTCGCCCTTCTCCAGAGCCGCCTGCGCGAGGCCCTGGCGGAAGCCAAGCCACGATCGGCTGCCCCGCCCGCCCCTCCGTGCGTCGACCGCCAGCTCGTCTATCTCAATCGCTGCGCCCGCACGGCCCGCCGTCGCCGCCGAGCTCGCTCGGCCGAGTCGCTCGTACGCCGGCCCGATCGCGAGTTCGTCGTCTTCGCTTGTCGTCGCCTCCGCACGTGTTGCATCAGCGTTATATATTCTCCCTCTACTCGTCTTCCCAGAGTCGACGCAGGCGAGCGGCGTCGGCGTCCGCCAGACGGTCGGTTGGTTCGAGAGATGGTGCGGCGGGAGCTGCGCTGCTGCGCCGATCGGCTGACGCCCGGTCGCCGCCGGTGTCTGCTTCGGAAGCTCGACGAGCTCTCGGAGGCGGCGACTGCGACCTCTGCGCCCCGCTCGCTCTCGCTGCCCAGGTTCAAGCCCTGCTGGTGTCAGCTTCCTCTGTCAATCGGCGTTGAGAGATGGTTGTTCAGAGCTGGAGCAGAGCGCCGCTCCTCGTTTAGCGCCGCGTCTAGGCGCCGTCGAGATCGAAGTTGCAGCCGAAAGCGCTCCCTCCCCAGGCGAGACTCGTCCTCGTTCAGGTAGCTCCGTACCGTCCCTCAGTCACAGTGCGCGGAAGGGGGGGGGGGTCATACCTGTAACCGGGAATTGGACCTGGGGGGGGGGGCTCCCACTTTTCTGGGGGGGGGGGGGGTGGTGGGGATGGGTGAAAATCTGGAGGAGGGGGGGGGGTCGGCAGAAAAAAATAGGCAATTTTTGGTCTATTTTTAGTCAAAAGAAACGAAAATTTAGAAATAAAATTTGGATGAGTAATTTGATAAGTAATTGAAGAAATGTCTGGGTGGGGTCTGGAGGGTTGGACCGGGGGGAGGTTGGGGAGTGTGTATGGGTAGGGAGAACTCAGACCTGGGGGGGAGGGACCCCCCCCCCCCCACCCCCCCCGTTAGGTATGGGGGGGGTATGTGGTGTTCACGGGGGCAGCTACCTGTAACCGGGAATTGGACCTTGGGGAGGGGGAGGGTTCGAACACCCTGGGCGGGGGGCGAAAACTGGAGAAATGGTGATGAGGTGAAGTGGGTTGGGGCTTCGGGACGGGCGAATGGCCGAATTGAAAAATGGTAAAAAAAAAAAAAAAAAAAAAAAAATGCGTCCTCTCGGCATCTCAGGCAGAAGTGGTGCCGTCGCCGGCCGCCGTCGTACGGCAGTGCGAGCGGCGATTCGCGCACCACGGAGCTCGAACAGCATCTGCCAACGAACCGCCCGCTCCGGCGCCACAACGACCCGCGGCTGGCCGGTGAGTGAGTGCTGGTTGGTGCTCCACGGGGCAGTTATCGTGCCGCTGATCCACCGGCCCCACGCGATTCAGTCGGAACGGCCACCTCGCTCCCACCAGCGCGCTCGTCACTCGACACGCGCAGCAGCCTTGCAGCGAGTAAGCAGCGCAGCCGATCTGGAGACCCGCCTATGTTTGTTGCGTCCGTTTAGTTGGAGTTCGGCGCGCTTGGCAGCACCGCTTGCGGACACGACGAGGCCGAAACGAGACACGGCGTCAGCTAGCGGCTCTGTCATCTCGTAAGCCGGCCGCTGCTGTCGATGCGCTTCGCAGATGAGAGCTCACTGTGGCAATTCAGGGCGGAAGAGGGCGAGTGTCCGGCCAGCCCGGCCCCGGCCCCGGCCCCTCCAGGCGTTGCCTCGGCGAGCCAGAATCGTGCCGAGCTCGCGAGCTACGTCGAGTCCTTCTGCAAGGGCATCGCTGGCCAGCAGCAGCACAGCGCCCCCGTCGCCGCCTCGACTGCGGCAGGCCACCACCTCCCGGACCGGTGACCGGGCCAGCCAGTGCTGGCCAGCCAGCCAGCAGCAGACGGCTGCAATCTCAGGGCGTGTGGGCCGACAGCTATTGAGTCCCAGCAGCAACAGCAGCAGACAACAGCGCGAGCCTGGCACCAGTACACGTACCAGCAGGGCGGCGGCGGCGGCGCGCAGTGGCTGCCGCCGCAGCAGCTGGCGGCCGCTACCACCCCTATCCCTATGGCTACGCGTCCTACCCACAAACGTACGACTTCTACCAACAGCAGCAACTGCAGATGTACCAGTTGTACGGCGCTGCCGGCTGGTCCGCCTACCAGCTGTCGCAGCGTCGCTAGGGCCGATGAACGTGAACGTTAGGCTCCGCCGACTCGTGTAGTGATTTTGTCTAGGTTCTATTTTGGGACTAAGAAAGAGTAGGTAGGCTTCCCTAGCATAATGATTCATCGTAAGCCTTCCTTTGATTTTTTCACTTTCACTGGGTGCATTTTCACTTGGTAGGTACCGTACACTACAGTACTAGTGCGATTCATATTTGTGTCTGGCGGGTTTTTCTTTTTGCAACTTGCGGAATGGTTGTGATCGTAGCAGCCACTGCAACGGCATAAGGATGCCATCGCAGATCATCGTTCTAGGTAGGGACTGACTGCTTGGTTTACTACGTCGGCATCTCAGCGTGCATCGCACTATAGTTTGTGTGTGCGTTGCACTGCACATACATGTAACCGGGTTTTTGAAGTGAGGAAGGAGGGTAAAAGACCATTCTGGGGTTGTGGGGGGGGGGAGGGTAAGCAAATTTGAAAAAGAGGGGGTGTCAGAGGGGTAAAAAATGGATACCTACATAGTGTCTAAATAGGCACTTTTTCAGTTAGAAAATTTGCTAAAATCGCTGTGAATGGCATTATTAAGAAAAAAATTGCAGGCGGCTGCAAAAAAGGTGAATATATTGACGCTCTTTTGTTGGAGTTCCAGTTTGAAAAAGAGGGGGTGTGGATTAAGGCATGCCTCATTTATGTATAGCCACTTATGCTTCGCAGCTGATCACCTTCAGTTTGAACAAACTGTGTATAAAAACCAACCAAACGCAGCAACACGTCACATATTCGGCATTTTTTTGTGTTTGTGTGCATAGAAAGGAGCAGTGGCAATCATAGGACCTATAACTGGACTGGAACACCTGCATTCACATATGCCGCATGACTAAATGCCACGTGGTTGCAAGACAGGCAGGAAGAACCGCAGGGTCTTGCACATGGACCACTATGCAGACGTACGCACGCACGCACGCACGCACGCAAGCACGCACAAACAACACGCACGCACGCACACACGTACGCACGCAAACACGTTGTATAGGAGCAGTGCGTTATTGGGTAAATGCCAAAAAGGAAATGACGAGATGGAGCCAGTACCATATGTATACCTACACATCACTAACTGAACTGTAGTGGCAATCCACATCTCACAAATGTTAGCAAGGTGCCAATTATTTATGTAGGAACTTTGGCTGTGCCAGGTCGATGGTAATTGACCAGAGATAGATGAGATGTGAAAGGATTGCTGTTGCATTTTGGGTGAGTGAGATAGCTCACACAAAAAAATGCCGAATATGTGACATGTTGCTGCGTTTTTTTCAGTTTTTATACACAGTGTTGTTCAATCTGAAGTTGATCAGCTGCGAAAGCATAAGTGGCTATACATAAATGAGGCATGCCTTAATTGATACCCCTCTTTTTCAGAACTGGGCTCCAACAAAAGAGCGTCACATATTCTCACCTTTTTTGCAGCCGCCTGCAAATTTTTCCTTAATACAGTGTTTTTTCGTAAGACAAACATCGATACGTAAAACCTATAACAGGCACCCGCATGCACGCACGCACGCAGGCACGCACGCACACACACATGCACGCACGTACGCACGCACGCATGCACGACATATGTACCATGTATGACATATGTAGCATGCTTGGTAGAATCCCCTGAGTGCAGTAGGAGACACTCATTGTATAGAATGTGAGCATGTGGTTTGAAAATAGGTTACGCATGTATTTTTCATTGACCAAAGTTGTACACAACTAATTGTCATGCAAATGATTACAAAGCAGGATGACCTATCAGCAAATGGCACAGCATGCGAGAAATTACAAACAGAAGCCACTGCGGATAATTGTGTGTGTGCGTGAGTGCGTGCGTGATGTGTGCAGTTGTGCTATATTAATACATCGTAGCATAGTGATGTAAAGAATCAAAATGATCGCTATAACTAGGCGGTTCAACTTTTGTGTTTTAAGCCGAAGTGATGCGACGTACTCACATCGAGTTTTTTGTGAAGCAGCCGATTTGATGGTGTGCGTACGTACGTGCACATCTGCAGTGCCATATTGGTTCGTCGGAACATAGCAGTGTAAAGAATCAAAATAATCTACACGTGCAGGCGGTAAACTTCCGTGTTTTAGCCAAAATGATACAACCTACCCATATCAATATTTATCGATTATTCCGGATGTGAAAATATTTTGATGCGTCGGATCATGTTGACTTCAAGGAATGAAATGTTCGCCATCGGAGGGCAATCAACTTTATTATTGACGTTAATGCCCTCCGACGTAACCACACCGAAATATCGCCATTTCGTTTTCGGTATAATGGGAGAGGCATTTTGGTGCGTTCAAATTGGTCCAATTGTTCAAAGGGGTCTATTCCAGGTCATGCCGAACAACTTTTTCCTTTATAGCAAAGCTCTGTGATAAGCCGTTAGCGCGCCTAAAAACACAAACTTTTTGGCCGATATTTTTAATTGCTAATAACTCATTATCGGTGATGAAGTTTTAGGTTCAGTCACTTGACATAGACTTCCCATAAGAAACTGTTCAAGGAAATCAAAAAAAAATTGGGGGTTAATTGGGCACTTTTTTTGAGATTTACTCTTGGTAGAAACCACCCCAAAAAAAAAACGACTATGTCCGAAAAAACGCATAAAATCGGCGATATCTCGAGGTTGGTAGGACACAAGAGACGATTCCTTTGGTACGCAAAATTGCCATCATGGGTCGCTTGCACATGCCAAGTTTCATTCCAATTGCCCACGGCACTAGCGAGTGGCGCTCCAAAAACTGGGAGGAGAACACGAAAAAAAAAGACACTTTTCGGAAACATTTTCGGGCGTACCCTTTAACGCGCAGCAATACTGCAACGCGCTGTGTCACGTACGGTCCCCCGATGAGTGCGCCTTCTTTTGGCCCATAACGCGCCAAAATCGGTTCAGCCAATCAAAAGTTATAGGCGATCAAAATCCGAATTCTCGCGCGCGCAAGTCGTCACATATTAGGGTTGTACGCTGACGCGTACACCCTGATTTAGCTGTTTTAGGGTCAAAAAACACTGAAAAAGATGAAAAATACACTACTTTGTACAATTGTAGACAAGTTGGAAAACTTCAGGAAAATTCTGGTGGGGGAGGACTCAGGGAGGGGCAAACTGCAGAATGGGGGTCGATCGAGGCAACACCCACCCCACCACCCCCCCCCAGTTACATGTATGGCGCTGCACATTTCGCCGTTCCACTCGTTTGTTGCACCGTTCCGACTTTCGGCTAGCCGTGCGTGCGTGCGCTGTCGTGGTCGCGTCGCGCGCGCTGACCTTTGTGCGACCAGTTCTCCGGTGGAACAAATTATGTACGATACAGCACCAAGACTGTGACCAGACTCGACCAATTTGCTGACTATTCGCGTGGTCTTGTTTACGTCGCCGCTGCACTCGCGTCGGCCTTTATCAAGATCCTTCCTGTTTTTCTCAACACGCGGGCGAGCGAGCGGGCACCGCGCGGTTTCGCTGACTGTGCTGTAAAGAGTACCCCTCCACCTTCCCTCACTGCCCAATGACGCGTTAGTAAACAAAAATAGCACTTCGGAAGGCAACAAAACAACAACAAGTACAGGTTCTTGTAAACATAAGCTGCTGCCGCACAGCCGGTGGTAGGGCCAGTCGTCTGTTATGAAGTTTACAGATTGGAAGTGATCGAAAATATAAATGAATGTTGCAGAGATAGTGAAGTGTCTCACTGTCTTCTAACGCGTTACAGGTTTCCGTACGTCGTAGCCGTAATTCGATAGCTTTACGTATCTCCTCCCACTCTAGCTATTCTTCCTGTGTACATATATTCCTTTGAAAGGACAGTTCCTGTTTCCGACAGGAACAAGATGAACTCAGCTCGCAGTAAAAGCAATTCCACTGGGACGCTTTTGGTAAATTGCAGAGAGAGAGAGAAATGCTGCTCGACCTGCTGCTGACCAGCCCAAGCGACTATGACTACGGCAAGGCGCGCGCCTGGACCCGAGACACGTACGCGCCGTTTGCCTGGACGGCCGGGGCGCTGTACGTGGCGGCCGTGTTCGCCGGCCGGCGGGCCATGGCCGACCGTAAGCCGTTCGCGCTCGACGGGCCGTTGGCCATCTGGAATCTGACGCTGGCTCTCTACAGCCTCTGCTCCGTAGTGGCTCTCTGGAGCGACTTCTGGGCCTCCATGGACCAGGGAATCGCCCGTGGGTGAACGCACGCGCACGCTGTCTGCTGGTTTTCACATTTCCTTTGCGCAAATTTCAGACTCTTGGTGTCACAAGGGTTCCTATTTCTCGGGCGCCTCAGGATTCTGGGCGTTCGTGTTCGTTCTGTCCAAGGCAGCCGAGTTGTGCAACTCTGGTAGTGAAAAGAGGGTGTGGTGCAGCGCTGGTTGGTGGTCTCCTAGCTGAGGTCGATGACCATGAATGCGTGTATGATGCCGGGAACGACGAAGAGCATCGTCCAGAGTAGGTTCCAGGCAACCGCCTTGTCCCAGCCCTTCTCCATCGCCACCGCCAGCGTCTACAACGCAACGGCCGCCCAAAGCCGATTCTGCGCCGCGTGTCAGCCGTGCGCCGCTCTGTCACTCACCGGTGAAAGCAGCAAGATTGCGCACACCTTCAGCAAATTCATCCTTCAAAGACGTCACACGATAATCGGTCTCACTGCAGCAGACTATCTCAAAAAGGAACACGCTGCAGCGGCTCGAGTGCTAGTAATCCGAGTGGGATGCGAGCCACCCGTTGGAAGCCTATTCACGCTACATAGCCGCATGATTCATAAAGAAAAAAACCAAACGTCGTGATTCAACGTCGGCGCCAAGTGGTACAGTTTGGTTGTTAGCGCTACAAACGGTCTTTGGTACATGTATAGGCGCTGAAGCTTTTTAGAAGCGTCGTCTAGCTAAACGTCTCTTTCACTCAGTTCGACCGACCCCAAACGTGCAATTGATGGGTTTCGACATCACCTATTTATAGCCCCTGCAACTAATTTTGTGGCTGCAAGGTAGACGCACGCACGCACGCACGCACGCACGCACGCACGCACGCACGCACGCACGCACGCACGCACGCGCAACATGTTGAACGTTCTCATGGCTACGCAGGATGACTACACACTGATAATTATTCAATGTGGTCCAATCATTCAGCAAACTTCTAATGATTGTAAACCGTATCCCAATTGAAGAGTTGTGGGAAAAGGCATTATTTATTGTTGTTTCTTCGTCTGAATGGACGCGGCGCGACACAAGTGGCACAGTAGCGAGGGAGTACCACGTATTGTAGAGGAATAGGACGGACGACATGTAGTGTAGGGGCGCAGTAAAAATTCCAAATAAAGAAGTCGCAGAGCATCATCACCAGTCTCACCACTGACACTTCAATTGTGAAGAAAATATCGGCAACAGCTTCAGCGCGCCAGCCCATGCTTCTGCCCTGACGCATATTTTAATATGCCGGTCTTGAAGTGACCACCGTAGTCATTCGCATCATGGCATTGTTTGGTTTGGTTTTGCAAAATAGCTTCGAGCAGCCAAAGGTTTCGTAGAAAGCGACCTGAATGGGCTTGGACAGCACGATCAGGCAGTAGGGGTTGATGTAGGAGAAGACGTCAGCGCCCGCGTTCCTGAAATTGGTTTCGTCATTCTGCAACTCCACCCCCCCCCCTCCAATTCCGATCCCCCCTCAGAATTTCTCGAATCTACTGAAAGATTGCCTCCCTTACAGTGTATATTTTAAGTAAAAGTACCTATTTGCAGTGTCTGTGTTGCCTACACTCTCCCGCTCCCAACAGTGGCCAATATAGTTTTGACTACATATTTTGAGGCCATTGCCTCAGAGCACTGGTTATAAACGTGCACATGTTCATCATACTGTCATGTATCATACTCGTCAGTCGTCACGTGCTACCCCCTGCTTCTACATCCCTGCCACCGCCGGATACCGGCGATGAAAACACAACTTCTGCATCTACCGGTATACATGTTTGCATGACGAATGCTGCGTAGTTTGCACGAGCAGTATGTGTCGTGTGTCATTCGCTGCAGTGCATCTCAGCAACTTACACTAGTTGCACCAAGGTGTCGAAGTGTTGCGGATAGAGCATGATAGCCATGAATGCAGCGGCCACGTACAACTGTGCCGTGATAATGAGCGCAACGCAGAGGGTCAGACGGTTCTGAAAAGAACTGACAAGCAGCCGAGCAGCCACAAGCGGCATATTCAAGACATATGTTGTCCGAACCCCCCCCCCCCCCCCGCCCGAGGTGTCGAGATCCTCTCCTCTTGACTCACTGCTCATCTTTCCTGCATGCATCACACACAACACAAGAGACACCCCTTCCTGTTCCGCGTGCATGCCGATTGCGGAATGCCGCGAGTGCTTGCTGACCTCCGACTTGCGGATGGCCTGGTGGTCAGTGTCCAAGGCGGGGCCGATCTGCCGACGCTGTCTGATCAGGGACCTGGTCCGCGACCTGGTCTGAAACTCAATCGTGTATACCTGCACGTATACTCAGGCTGAGACGCCCACAGTGTGTTCTCCAAACTTGGAAGACGATACAGGAAGTATTGCATGGCATACATATAGGGTGACCAATACAAATGAGCACTATATTGAGACATGAAGTGTGTCACTGACAGAGAGGTAGGTCGTATTCAGCACTTTCTGGACAGCAATGGAAACGAGCAACACGAAACGAATACAAAGATGTAAAATCAGCGCAGTGTGGCAGTGCGCAGTGGGGGCTAATTAGGGGTTTACGCGACATCGATTGAAGGCCCTGAGCTGCAACAGATGACAATTCTTTCATGACGCCCTGATTTCAGTCTGTTCTCCGTTCACTCAATCTTCTCTGCTTTTGGCTTCTTGCCCGCAAAGTAAGAATCGTAGAAGAACTTGGAAAAGAGCGTCAGATTCAAGAGGTACATGAGCGCAGCTCTGACGCCGTCCTCCAGCGACGTCTCGCAGCCCTGCCCCGGCCTCAGCATCGTTGAGTAAAGGAGGAAAGTGAGTCCGCACAACATGACGACGAATTGAAGGATCTGGCAAGAAGTCATGGCAATTGGCAGCCATTTTGGTGTGCGCACGCCCACGGCGCGAGCGAAGAAGTAGCTGAACGGACGACTAGACTTCAATCAACTGTCGCTCTAAATGCCAGCCACGCACGCACGCACGCGCGCACCTGTACATGGCTGCGTGAATGTTGAGATTTATGAAGATGCCCCATCGTGTCCACGACGAGGCAGCGCGGAAGCTACTCTGCGCCACAAGCAGAGTAACCAGATGGTGGATCCAATGCAGAAAGATTACTGGACGCTTGCGGAGCACCAGAAAGGCCGTGTCGCCCAACTCGGCTGCCTTGGACAGAACGAACACGAACGCCCAGAATCCTGAGGCGCCCGAGAAATAGGAACCCTTGTGACACCAAGAGTCTGAAATTTGCGCAAAGGAAATGTGAAAACCAGCAGACAGCGTGCGCGTGCGTTCACCCACGGGCGATTCCCTGGTCCATGGAGGCCCAGAAGTCGCTCCAGAGAGCCACTACGGAGCAGAGGCTGTAGAGAGCCAGCGTCAGATTCCAGATGGCCAACGGCCCGTCGAGCGCGAACAGCTTACGGCCAGCCATTGGCCCGCCGCGGCGGCGAACACGGCCACCACGTACAGCGCCCCGGCCGTCCAGGCAAACGGCGCGTACGTGTCTCGGGTCCAGGCGCGCGCCTTGCCGTAGTCATAGTCGCTTGGGCTGGTCAGCAGCAGGTCGAGCAGCATTTCTCTCTCTCTCTGCAATTTACCAAAAGCGTCCCAGTGGAATTGCTTTGACCGCGAGCGCGTTCACCGTTCCTGTCGGAAACAGGAACTGTCCTTTCAAAGGTATATATGTACACAGGAAGGATAGCTAGAGTGGGAGGAGATACGTAAAGCTATCATTACGGCTACGACCTACGGAAACCTGTAACGCGCTAGAAGACAGTGAGACACTGCACTACTCTGCAACATTTATTTATATTTTCGACCACTTCCAATCTGTAAACTTCATAACAGACGACTGGCCCTACCACCGGCTGTGCAGCAGCTTATGTTTACAAGAACCTTGTACTTGTTGTTGTTTTGTTGCCTTCCAAAGTGCTATTTTTGTTTACTAACGCGTCATTGGGCAGTGAGGGAAGGTGGAGGGGTACTCTTTACAGCACAGTCAGCGAAACCGCGCGGCGCCCGCTCGCTCGCTCGCGTGTTGAGAAAAACAGGAAGGATCTTGATAAAGGCCGACGCGAGTGCAGCGGCGACGTAAACAAGACCACGCGAATAGTTGGGCAAATTGGTCGAGTCTGGTCACAGTCTTGGTGCTGTATCGTACATGCTTTGTTCCACCGGAAGATCTTCGGTCGGCACAAAGGTTACCGCGCGCGACGCGACTCACGACGGCGCACACACACGGCTAGCCGAAGTCGGAACGGTGCAACAAAACGAGTGGAACAGCCAAATGTGCAGCGCCATACATGTAACTGGGGGGGGGGGGGTGGGTGGGTGGGTGTCCCACCCACCCCCATTCGGAACTTTGCCCTTCCCTAGTCCTCCCCCACCAGAATTTTCCTGAAGTTTTCCAACTAGTCTACAACTATAGAAAGTAGTGTATTTTTCGTCTTTTCAGTGTTTTGTAACCCTAAAACAGCTAAATCAGGGTGTACGCGTCAGCGTACAACCCTAATATGTGACGACTTGCGCGCGCGAGAATTCGGATTTTTGATCGCCTATAACTTTTGATTGGCTGAACCGATTTTGGCGCGTTATGGGCCAAAAGAAGCGCACTGGTCGGGGGACCGTACGTGACACAGCGCGTTGCAGTATTGCTGCGCGTTAAAGGGGTACGCCCGAAAATGTTTCCGAAAAGTGTCTTTTTTTTTCGTGTTCTCCTCCCAGTTTTTGGAGCGCCACTCGCTAGTGCCGTGGGCAATTGGAATGAAACTTGGCATGTGCAAGCGACCCATGATGGCAATTTTGCGTACCAAAGGAATCGTCTCTGCGTCCTACCAAACTCGAGATATCGCCCCAATTTTTATGCGTTTTTTCAGGACATAGTCGTTTTTTTTTGGGGTGGTTTCTACCAAGAGTAAATTTCGAAAAAAGTGCCCAATTAACCCCCAATTTTTTTTTGATTTCCTTGAACAGTTTCTTATGGGAAGTCTATGTCAAGTGACTGAACCTAAAACTTCATCACCGATAATGAGTTATTAGCAATTAAAAATATCGGCCAAAAAGTTTGTGTTTTTAGGCGCGCTAACGGCTTATCACAGAGCTTTGCTATAAAGGAAAAAGTTGTTCGGCATGACCTGGAATAGACCCCTTTTGACAATTGGACCAAATTGAACGCACCAAAATGCCTCTCCCCATTATACCGAAAACGAAAAATGGCGATATTTTGGTGTGGTTACATCAGAGGCATTAACGTCAATAATAAAGTTGATTGCCCTTCGATGGCGAACATTTTCATTCCTTGAAGTCAACATGATCCGACGCACCAAAATATTTTCACATCCGGAATAATCGATAAATATTGATATGGGTAGGTCGGATCACTTTGGCTAAAACACGGAAGTTGACCGCCTGCACGTGTCAATTCTTGATTCTTTACACTGCTATGCTCCGACGAACCAATATGGCACTGCAGATGTGCACGCACGCACGCACACCATCAAATCGGCTGCTTCACAAAAAACTCGATGTGAGTAAGTCACATCACTTTCGCTGAACCTCAAAAGTTGACCGCCTAGTTATAGCGATCATTTTGATTCTTTACATCACTATGCTACGATGCATCAATATAGCACAACTGCACACGCACGCACGCACGCACGCACACACACAATTATCCGCAGTGGCTTCTGTTTGTAGTTTCTCTGCATGCTGTGCCATTTGCTGATAGGTCATCCTGCTTTGTATCATTTGCATGACAATTAGTTGTGCACAACTTTTGGTCAATGAAAAATACATGCGTACCTATTTTCAAACCACATGCTCACATTCTATACAATGAGTGTCTCCTACTGCACTCAGGGATTGTGCCAAGCATGCTACATATGTCATACATGGTACATATGTCGTGCATGCGTGCGTGCGTACGTGCGTGCATGTGTGCGTGCGTGCCTGCGTGCGTGCGTGCATGCGGGTGCCTGTATAGGTTTTACGCATCGATGTTTGTCTTACGAAAAAACACTGTAAGGAAAAATTTGCAGGCGGCTGCAAAAAAGGTGATTACCTGTGACGCTCTTTTGTTGGAGCCCAGTTTGAAAAAGAGGGGTATCAATTAAGGCATGCCTCATTTATGTATAGCCACTTATGCTTCGCAGCTGATCAACTTCAGTTTGAACAAACTGTGTATAAAAACTGAAAAAAACGCAGCAACATGTCACATATTCGGCATTTTTTTGTGTGAGCTATCTCACTCACCCAAAATGCAACAGCAATCCTTTCACATCTCATCTATCTCTGGTCATTACCATCGACCTGGCACAGCCAAAGTTCCTACATAAATAATTGGCACCTTGCTAACATTTGTGAGATGTGGATTGCCACTACAGTTCAGTTAGTGATGTGTAGGTATACATATGGTACTGGCTCCATTCGTCATTTCCTTTTTGGCATTTACCCAATAACGCACTGCTCCTATACAACGTGTTTGCGTGCGTACGTGCGTGCGTGCGTGCGTGTGTTCGTGCGTGCTTGCGTGCGTGCGTGCATGCGTGCGTACGTCTGCATAGTGGTCCATGTGCAGGACCCTGCGGTCCTTCCTGCCTGTCTTGCAACCACGTGGCATTTAGTCATGCGGCATATGTGAATGCAGGGTGTTCCAGTCCAGTTATAGGTCCTATGATTGCCACTGCTCCTTTCTATGCACACAAACACAAAAAAATGCCGACTATGTGACGTGTTGCTGCGTTTGGTTAGGATTTTATACGCAGTTTGTTCAAACTGAAGGTGATCAGCTGCGAAGCATAAGTGGCTATACATAAATGAGGCATGCCTTAATTGATACCCCTCTTTTTCAAACTGGGCTCCAACAAAAGAGCGTCACATATTCACCTTTTTGCAGCCGCCTGCAAATTTTTCCTTAATAACGCTATTTATAGCGATTTAGCAAATTTTTGACCAAAAAGTGCCTATTTAGACACTATTTAGGTATCATTTTTACCCTCTGACACCCCCTCCTCTTCAAATTTGCTTACCCTCCCCCCCCCCCCACAACCCCAGAATGGTCTCCGACCCTCCTCCCCACTTCAAAAACCCGGTTACATGTATGTGCAGCGCAACGCACACACAAACTATAGTGCGATGCACGCTGAGATGCCCACGTAGTAAACCAAGCAGTCAGTCCCTACCTAGAACGTTGACCTGCGCATGGCATCCTTATGCTGTTGCAGTGGCTGCTAGGTCACAACTATTCCGCAAGTTGCAAAATAAAAACTCGCCAGACACAAATATGAATCGCACTAGTACTGTAGCGTACGGTACCTACCAAGTGAAAATGCACCCAGTGAAAGTGAAAAATTCAAAGGAAGGCTGACGATGAATCATTATGCTAGGGTAGCCTACCTACTCTTTCTTAGTCCGAAATAGAACCTAGACAAAATCACTACACGAGTCGGCGGAGCCTAACGTTCACGTTCATCGGCCCTAGCGACGCTGCGACAGCTGGTAGGCGGACCAGCCGGCAGCGCCGTACAACTGGTACATCTGCAGTTGCTGCTGTTGGTAGAAGTCGTACGTTTGTGGGTAGGACGCGTAGCCATAGGGATAGGGGTGGTAGCGGCCGCTAGCTGCTGCGGCCGCAGCCACTGCGCGCTGCTGCTGCTGCTGCTGGTACGTGTACTGGTGCCAGGCTCGCGCTGTCGTCTGCTGCTGTTGCTGCTGGGACCAATAGCTGTTGGCCCACACGCCCTGATATCCCAGCTGTTGCTGCTGCTGGCTGGCCAGCACTGGCTGGCCGGTCACCGGTCCGGGAGGCGGTGGCTGCGCAGTCGAGGCGGCGACGGGGGCGCTGTGCTGCTGCTGGCCAGCGATGCCCTTGCAGAAGGACTCGACGTAGCTCGCGAGCTCGGCACGATTCTGGCTCGCCGAGGCAACGCCTGGAGGGGCCGGGGCCGGGGCCGGGCTGGCCGGACACTCGCCCTCTTCCGCCCTGAATTGCCACAGTGAGCTCTCATCTGCGAAGCGCATCGACAGCAGCGGCCGGCTTACGAGATGACAGAGCCGCTAGCTGACGCCGTGTCTCGTTTCGGCCTCGTCGTGTCCGCAAGCGGTGCTGCCAAGCGCGCCGAACTCCAACTAAACGGACGCAACAAACATAGGCGGGTCTCCAGATCGGCTGCGCTGCTTACTCGCTGCGAGGCTGCTGCGCGTGTCGAGTGACGAGCGCGCTGGTGGGTGCGAGGTCGCCGTTCCGACTGAATCGCGTGGGCCGGTGGATCAGCGGCACTAGCAAACCGCCCCGTGAAGCACCAACCAGCACTCACTCACCGGCCAGCCGCGGGTCGTTGTGGCGCCGGAGAGGGCGGCTCGTTGGCAGAACTGTTCGAGCTCGTGGTGCGCGACTCGCCGCTCGCACTGCCGTACGACGGCGGCCGGCGACGGCACCACTTCTGCCTGAGACGCCGAGAGGACGCAATTCGGCCATTCGCCCGTCCCAAGCCACGCACCTCACCCTCACCATTTCTCCAGTTTTCGCCCCCCGCCCAGGTGTTCGAACCCTCCCCATCCCCAAGGTCCAATTCACGGTTACAGGTATGCCGTCCCGTGAACACCACATACCCCCCCCCCTTCCGCGCACTGGGACTGAGGTAGGGTACGGAGCCACCTGAACGAGGACGAGTCTCGCCTGGGGAGGGGAGCGCTTTTTCGGCTGCAACTTCGATCTCGACGGCGCCTGAGACGCGGCGCTAGACGAGGAGCGGCGCTCTGCTCCAGCTCTGAACAACCATCTCTCAACGCCGATTGACAGAGGAAGCTGACACCAGCAGGGCTTGAACCTGGGCAGCGAGAGCGAGCGGGGCGCAGAGGTCGCAGTCGCCGCCTCCGAGAGCTCCGTCGAGCTTCCGAAGCAGACACCGGCGGCGACCGGGCGTCACCCGATCGGCGCAGCAGCGCAGCTCCCGCCGCACCATCTCTCGAACCAACCGACCGTCTGGCGGACGCCGACGCCGCTCGCCCTGCGTCGACTCTGGGAAGACGAGTAGAGGGAGAATATATAACGCTGATGCAACACGTGCGGAGGCGACGACAAGCGAAGACGACGAACTCGCGATCGGGCCGGCGTACGAGCGACTCGGCCGAGCGAGCTCGGCGGCGACGGCGGGCCGTGCGGGCGCAGCGATTGAGATAGACGAGCTGGCGGTCGACGCACGGAGGGGCGGGCGGGGCAGCCGATCGTGGCTTGGCTTCCGCCAGGGCCTCGCGCAGGCGGCTCTGGAGAAGGGCGACGCTGCTGGCCGCCTCTCCCGACACCGACTGGCTCGTGTAGACGTGCAGGTGGTGCGAGAGCATCAGCGACGCCTCCTCCGCCCGACCGCGCGTCTGAGCGTCCACGGACAACGCTGTACGAGCTGAGGCGCGTGCGAGAGGCGGAAACCGCCGACCTCGCGATTGAACGTCTCCATGCGCTCGTCGTAGAGACGCGCGCTTCTGCCGCTCACACTGTTCACAGGCCTCTGGAGCTCTGTCGCGCTGCGGTGGGGGGGGGGGGGACGAGTGACGCGTCGCGTCCAAAGCGAGAGATGCGCGAGACTCACGGTTGCGCCTTTTTGACCGTCTGCTCGGGATGCGGCTTCTGGCGGTCGAATCCCACGTTCCACAGGGGCAGGCGCGGTCTGTCGGCGAAGCGGGGCGCCGACGCGCCGGCGGCGCCGCCGGGCGGGCCTGCCCCCCGCACGTTGGGCGCCTTGCCGTGCAGACAGCGCAGCAGCTCCAGTTGGTCCCGGGTCGAGAAGTAGACCGTGCCGTCGCCGACGACGGCGCGCGTCGTCTTCCTGGAATCGGACCTACTACCCTCCTCTCCTCTCCTCTCGGGGGGGGGGGGGGGGGGGGCAAAGCGCCGGGCCCAGTGCAGCCCAACTTACGGCTCGCGCCTCGTGGACTGCGCCGAGCGGCGACGGACGAGTCTGGGCGAGCGACGCTTGTCGACACTGAAAAAGGTCTCCCGTCCACCCACCTGCCGGCCTTCTCTGAGGCGTCAGCAGCAGACACTCCTTACGCATTCTTCCTCGTCTTTCCCACTCTGGGCGAGTCTTGCGCGTAGGCGCTGCCAATGGCGTCGAGTTTGCCGGCGCGTCGCGCCGTCTGGCGAAGAGCCTTTAGGAGGACGTTCTTCGCGCCAAGCTCATGCTCCGCGCGTCCAGCCGAGACGGCAACTTCCGGCGCCAAAGCTTAAACCGGGCACTCACGCATCGACCGAGCAAATCCAGCAAACTTCCTTCAAAAGGACCAGTCTTTGACGTGGCCGAAGAGGATGACGACGACTGCTGCTGGTCGACGGTCGCGACCCCGACCGCTTCGAAATCGCAACTAGCGGGCGACGAGTCGTCGACTGCAATAAATTCGAATTTGTGACAGCGCGCACGCAGCCATCAGCCTCAGTTGACGAGGTACCGATTTCTTCGACGAGTGTTAGTGTATCGGTGTCAGTGGGATCAGCAGACGACTCAGGGCAGTCAGGCGCAGTCGGATCCGCTGAAACGGAATGCTTGTCCCCTCAAGCAAGAATCTGGTCAACTAGTCAGCTGGGGCGGATCTAGGAGGAAGGGGGGGTGGGCGACCGATGGACAACGGCCCCAAGTGTTACCCATAATTAGAGATGGTTTCAATTTCGAAAATAATTTTTTTTTATTAAAAAAAAATTTTTTATTAATAAAAAAAATGGGACCTTTCTTTTTTTAATAAAAAAATTTTTTATTAATAAAAAAAAAGTGAAATTTGTCTGTTTTTCTCACTATATTTTACGTTTTCCCTTTAGTTTTTCACCAGTTTTGTGTCTTCCCTTCAAGATTGTGCCTGATACAGTGGTAAATTTGGCCCTTTGGTGCATTTAAGCATTGAATATGGACGTAGGTACATGCCACCACATTACCTGTGTGGTATACATGTTGTACATTGTACATACCATTGTACATTGTAGTGCGCCTGTGCGTGTAAAACGAGCTATTCATGTATTTGTATGGCCATTTATGCGTTTAAGGATAGAATATGGACATAGGTACATGCCACCACGTTCCCTGTGTGGTATATATGTTGTACCTTGTACATACCATTGTATGTTGTTGTGCACCTGTGGGTGTAAAGCAAGCTATTTATGTATTTGTATGGCCATTCAATGCTTTTGCGGATCACAATAGCTCTGAAACACCCTCTACAAGGTATATTTACACTAATATATGGCACCTTACATCGCCTGAACCCTCCTTTAATTTAGAAAAGAAAATTTTTTTTTTTAATTAAAAAAAAATATTTTTTTTGAAAAAAAAAAAAAAACGACCGATTTTTTTTTCAAAAACCATCTCTACCCATAATACCTCCGAAATTCGTAATATTTGCAGAATTGTGACGCGAAAGGTAGATAATTTTCGGACAGAATGTCCTTCCTGTTCCACATTATTTACATTTTTTAATTTAGAATGCGCTGTGTCCCATCCGTCGTATATTTCGCCTGAAGCGCCACTTCTGTTCGGGCACTTGATCTCCTTGCCCCTCCCCAATTTTCTTCTTGTATCCGGCCCTGCTAGTCAGCGCGAACATATGCTATCAAGACAAGACCAAGCGGCGCACCTAGCCTCAACGGGGCAGTTGGACCGCAGTGCAGCAACGGTGGAGCGAGAGTCGTTGCGGATGGAGGCTGCTTTGCGACTGAAGCCGCAAGGAAGCGAGAGGAAACGCAGTGACTGTCGGACGACTCCCAGGCAAACGCTCGCGCTGACGCTTCAGACGCACACTCCTCGGCGACCGGCTTGAATCCAACATGCTGCGGGCTGCGGCACTTGTCTAAAGCGCATCATGCGCCACTTTACGCTCTGCTTTCAATCACTGTCAGATGCAGTACCACTACCAGTTGCATCGCTCGGTCCAACACCACTCTCCAACGGTTCGGGTCCGCCTTCCGACCCCTCAGTGTCGTCAACTGGACGTCCCAAGCATACGTGGGCTCAGGGGTGGGTTAGGGGGGGGGGGGTCCCCCCCCCCCCCCCCCTGGCCAAGGCCGTCCCGCTTTTTTGCGGGAGCAACCCCCCCCCCCCCCTGGCCATCGCCATCCGGGACAAGTTGCGGGAAACCCTCCCTCATTATTGAAAAATTGGGTAAGTACGCGTTTTTGTGTCCTTTTTCAGTGTAGTGTGACCCAAAAACGCTAAGTGCTATTTAGGCGTTGTTTTGGCACATTTTGGACCAAAAAGCAGCGATTTACGCGCTATTTTGGTGCGAAATCTTCCACTTCGACAACCCCTCCTCCAAAATTTCCCGATCCCGGTCATTTTACCCGGGATGGCTCTAGACCCCCCCCCCTCGAAACCCCCCCCCAGCCCCCCCCCCCTGGCTTTTGGACCAATCTACACGTATGGTCCCAGGCACATGTCACTCCAGAAAAGATTCTTTTCAACAATTGCTTACGCAAGGCTTCGCCGAATCCGCTGTCTAGAGCGAGCTCGTGGGCGCGCGCGCTCGGCTCCTTGCCGTAGACGAACCAACGCGACCTAAATATGCGCTCTGAGTGAGCTCATCACTCACTGTCTGCATGGACGGCACCACGGACACTCTCTGCTTGAGCACGGCCCCGTCGAAGTCGGCTCGGACTCGCGAGTAGTAGGCGTGGTCGGCCAGGAAGACGGCCGCGTGGCGCGTCACGCAGTGGGAGAAGAGCGCCACGGCGCCCACCAGCCTCTCCGCGCACAGCTGGCACGCGCGACGCTCGTCGTCCACGTACAGCAGCTCGAACGCCGACGCCGACGACGACGCCGACGACGACATCGTCGGCAACGGCGCAACTGCGTGGTGTATGCCCCCCGCTACTAGCCGCCAGCAGCAAGACTACTACGAGCGAACGGGCTGCGCGCTCACCCACCGGCGCCTTCGGTTGACATCCTTTGCTAGGCTACCAGGTGAAGAGGCAGACCAATTGGCATTTGGCAACGGTTCGCTTAGCTCTTCATGAAAAAGGTCTCTTCGCCTCAAGGGAATCGGGCAACAAACCATCCGCACCACGACGTCAACGTCACAGCGACAGGGAAACAATCAGGGAAAAGGGTGTCAGTTAAATGCAGCACACGTTAAATGCAGCACACGTTAATTGCAGCACACGTTAAAAAGCAGCACACGTTAAAAGCAGCACACGTTAAAAGCAGCACACGTTGAAACTTCTCATTGCATAAGACTACCTACTTTCCATACCTGTAACCCGGGTCTGGAAGAGTGGGGGGAGTAAATGGCCAAATTCTGGGGGGGAGGGTTGGGGGGGAGTCGGAAAAATTCTGCGGGGCCCCCAACCCCCCCCCAGTTACAGGTAAGTACCTTCTACTCTATGAGGACGACATTCCCCTGGTATGTCAATTATCAGTCCCGTTGTATTTAGCACATTGCTGTGCACACAAGTAACCCTGATGCACTTTCGTTCCCCAAAATTCAAGCTAAACAGCAAGCAACAAGTATCGGCGACGCTATTGCTGCACATCACCGAGATCCAACAAATTGTGGCTCATGTTCTCCGCCTGGTGCCTGACGTACGGGACGACGTCATCGTGATTGATGGGCTGCCGACGCAGCTCCAAGTCGTCCAGCGTGTCGCTGAAGCGCTGTCGCGCGCGTGCGAGAGCGGTTTCCGAGTCCCTGTATTCAGTATTCGGTCTTGCTGCAGTCCGAGCACGAAGTTGTTAGGGCCTTCTCCGAATTGAGGAGGACGGAGAAGAGCAGCCAGCTAAAGCAGAAGCAGAAGCAAAAGCATATGTCGACCTCGGCAAAGCCAGCCACAAGGAGCCACAGCAAGCCATGCACACCCGTGTAAAAGAAAGACAGTAGCCCACCATGAACTGTTCGGGGATGTCGTACGGGTCCACGGCTGCAGGCATGGCCTTGCGTCTGTGGTAGGCGTACGACATCCGAGCAGTCTTGGGCGTTGGGTAGCATGTGAGAGTTGAGTGCACCTGCGCCGCGTCCTCTCCATGTCTGGCGTTAATCAACGCCAGCGCCTGCTCGTGGGCCCGCTTAGGCCTGACCGCGTTCTGCTCCACTGACGAGTTCACCTCCCTGGATTCATCAGAGGTTTTTCATGAGCTTTGTCCACCGACCTGAGTCAGGACATCAGGTCCTCACCTATACACTTGACGCGCTCTGACGACGGCCACGTTCGCTCTCGCGTAATTCTCCTCCACGCAAATGTGTGGCATTTGCGGATGCTCTGGATCAGCCACCCATCTGCTTCGCGAGATCCGAACGGTGCTTACGGTCGGCCTTTCTCTGCCTGAGTTGTGAGAACCGATACAAAAAAATAATATATATGGAGATAAGCAGGCAAGATAGCACCAGCTCCTTTCGCGCGTCTAGCAATGGATTGGCAGTGCTGACAGCGGAGCGTGAGCGATTCTCCATCGTTGCTGACCCTGGTGATCGTAAACACAAACGTGTGATTCGGATTGTCGGTGCTCGTGAACAATGCGACCCGTCCGCCCATCTGAGAGCGGCCGAACACCGCCTCGGTTCCGGCCATTATCGATTTTTGCTCAACAACCAAGAAATTCAAACGTTTAGTGTGCAAAGTTTTGAATTGCGCGTGTGCTGCATTTAACGTGTGCTGCATTTAAGCGTAACCAGGGAAAAGCTAAACCATTGTACCATTGTACAATTGTACCATTGTACGGAGAGAAGCACACCATAATATTTTAAATGCGTTGACTCTCGATGCTCAACTGTTACTTAAAACAACGAGCGACCCACATGCTCGCCGCCGATTTTTCTTTTTGAAGTGAAACTGTGAAGCGAAGTGAAACTGTGCTAAAAATGAACGACGACAAATCAAACGACAACATCAGCTCGGAGGGCTTGCTGAAGCCACACTTTGTGGATTCGGTAGACGACGCACTGTGTGTGCTGTTGCCCGGCAGAAACCCCCCCCCCCCACTCGGCTTCACGGAACCCTTCTACAATGAGGAGCTGTTCCCCGCCTTTGTCTGCTCGACGAGTGGCGTCGGGAGGGGGCACCAACACAAGCAGTGCGTGTCTTGCAAGGTGTGAACATACATTCAACTTTGTGTGGTGTCTGAAAATTGCAATTTTACGATACGCGCAAGCGATACGCGCACATCATGCAAAACTATCGCAACGTGCCATATTCCATTGCCAGAAAGTTTCAGTGCCAAGCAATGGAATCAGGGTGTACGCGTCAGCGTACAACCCTAATATGTGACGACTTGCGCGCGCGAGAATTCGGATTTTTGATCGCCTATAACTTTTGATTGGATGAACCGATTTCGGCGCGTTATGGGTCAAAAGAAGCGCACCCATCGGGGGACCGTACGTGCCACAGCGCGTTGCAGTATTGCTGCGCGTTAAGGGGGTACGCCCGAAAATGTTCCCGAAAAGCGTCTTTTTTTTTTTTCGTGTTCTCCTCCCAGTTTTTGGAGCGCCACTCGCTAGTGCCGTGGGCAATTGGAATGAAACTTGGCATGTGTAAGCGAACCATGATGGCAATTTTGCGTACCAAAGGAATCGTCTCTGCGTCCTACCAAACTCGAGATATCGCCGATTTTATGCGTTTTTTTGGACATAGTCGTTTTTTTGGGGTGGTTTCCACCAAGAGTAAATCTCGAAAAAGTGCCCAATTAACCCCCAATTTTTTTTTGATTTCCTTGAACAGTTTCTTATGGGAAGTCTATGCCAAGTCACTGAACCTAAAACTTCATCACTGATAATGAGATATTAGCAATTAAAAATTTCAGCCGAAAGTTCCGTGCCCTATAGGCTCTTTAACGGTGCATCGCAGAGCTTCGCTATAATGGGGAAAGTTGATCGCCCAGACGTGATCTTGACCAGTTTCAGCAAGTAGACCAAATTGGATGCACCAAAATGCCTCCCACCATTATACCGATAACGAGAATTGGCGATATTTCGGTGTGGTTAGGTCGGATAGCCTAAACATCAATACTAAAGTTGATGGCCCTTTGATGTTGAACATTTCATTCCTTGGAGCCAACACGCTCCGACGCACCAAAATATTTTCACTTCCGAGACAATCGATAAATATCGATATTGGTAGCTCGGATCACTTCGGCTAAAACACAAAAGATGACCGCCTCCACGTGTAGATCATTTTGATTCCTTACACCACTAAGCTCCGACGCACCAATATGGCGCTGCAGATCTGCACGCACGCACGCACACTATCAAATGGGCTGCTTCACAAAAAAACTCGATGTGGGTACGTCGCATCACTTCGGCTAAAACACAAAAGTTGACCGCCTAGTTATAGCGATCATTTTGATTCTTACATCACTATGCTACGATGCAGCAACATAGCACAACTGCACACGCACGCACACACGCACGCACGCACGCACACACACAATTATCCGCAGTGGCTTCTGTTTGTAGTTTCTCTGCATGCTGTGCCATTTGCTGATAGGTTATCCTGCTTTGTATCATTTGCATGACAATTAGTTGTGCACAACTTTGGTCAATGAAAAATACATGTGTACCTATTTTCAATCCACATGCTCACATTCTATATGATGAGTGTCTCCTACTGCACTCAAGGGATTCTACCGAACATGCTACATATGTCATACATGGTACATATGTCATGCGTGCGTGGGTGCGTACGTGCATGCATGTGTACGTGCATGCCTGCATGCGTGCGTGCGTGTGCCTGTATAGGTTTTACACATCGATGTTTGTCTTACGAAAAAACACTGTATTAAGGAAAAATTTGCAGGCGCCTGCAAAAAAGGTGAATATGTGATGCTCTTTTGTTGGAGACCAGTTTGAAAAAGAGGGGTATCAATTAAGGCATGCCTCATTTATGTATAGCCACTTATGCTTTGCGGCTGATCAACTTCAGTTTGAACAAACCATGTATAAAAACCGAACCAAACGCAGCAACACGTCACATATTCGGCATTTTTTTGTGTTAGCCATCTCACTCACCCAAAACGCAACAGCAATCTTTTCACATCTCATCTATCTCTGGTCATTACCATCGACCTGGCACAGCCAAAGTTCCTTCATAAATAATCGGCACCTTGCTATGTAACATTTGTGAGATGTGGATTGCCACTACAGTTCAGTTAGTGATGTGTAGGTATATACATACTGGCTGGCTGGCTGTACTGGCTACATTCGTCATTCCCTTTTTGGCATTTCACCCAATAACGCACTGCTCCTATGCAACGTGTTTGCGTGCGTGCGTGCGTGCGTGCTTGCGTGCGTGCGTGCGTACGTCTGCATAGTGGTCCATGTGCAAGACCCTGGGGTCCTTCCTGCCTGTCTCGCAACCACGTGGCGTTTAGTCATGCGACATATGTGAATGCAGGGTGTTCCAGTCCAGTTAGGTCCTATAATTGTTACTGCTCCTTTCTATGCACGCGAACACAAAAAAATGCCGAATATGTGACGTGTTGCTGCGTTTGGTTCGGTTTTTATACATGGTTTGTTCAAACTGAAGTTGATCAGCCGCAAAGCATAAGTGGCTATACATAAATGAGGCATGCCTTAATTGATACCCCTCTTTTTCAAACTGGTCTCCAACAAAAGAGCATCACATATTCACCTTTTTTGCAGGCGCCTGCAAATTTTTCCTTAATCAAGACTTTCAGGTAGGTTGATTGTGGGTGGTCGTCATATGGATGGATGAATGGTGCATGCTTGCGTGCGTAAGTGTGTGTGTGTGTGTGTGTGTGTGTGTGTGTGTGTGTGTGTGTGTGTGTGTGTGTGAGTGATTGTGTGTGTGTGAGAGTGTGAGTGAGAGAGTGTGTGTGTGTGTGTGTGTGTGTGTGTGTGTGTGTGTGTGTGTGTGTGTGTTATGGAACTATGTCTTGTCTAGACAAACTGAACAGCAACAAGATTGTGGTGGACCAAGGAGACGCAGTCTTGTTGAATTCCCTTCCGTGTGCGTCACAGATCAGTGGCTTACTTGATTTGTCCACTGCATCAAGTGACGTCTGCTTTGCGTCACGGGTGCACGTGTGCAACCAAAACTTCCAAACTGGACACGTGTTGGTGCTGGACGTGGACGAAGAGACTGCTGACTCGATCCTCTTTGGCCATCTTCAGGGCACGGTCGTGACGTTGGACGCAAAGGCCGTCTTCTTGGTCAAACTCTCAGCGTCGGCCACATTTGAAAAGCATTTCCATGCGTACAACGTCAAATGGTCGGATGACTATGCCGTTGTTGTTCCAGACAATCTAGTTGATTTTCATCCATTGGATATGTACTCGACGCCTTTACCTATTATGTTTCTTCACGATATTTGATTGTTCAAAAGTAGGCACACTATTTAATTTGTCATGCGCTTGCTTCTATCCCTCTGTGTTCTTGCCAGCTTGCGTTAGTTGTGCAAACGCGAACTCTTGGCTTCTTGTTCGTTTCTGAGCAAACTAAAATAACGTTTTGTCTGGGACACATGTTTCCGTCAGCTGACAATGCCATTCCTGGTGGTCAATGGGGATTTATCTCCTTGGACGCACACCATCTCGCACGCACGGACACCGTCGCATGCATACCTGTAACCGGGAATTGGACCTGGGGGGGAGGGTTCGGGCACTTTCTGGGGGGGGGGGGGGGTGGGGTGAAGGAGGAGGGAGGAGGGGGGGGGTATGGAAAGGAAAAAATAGGCACTTTTTGGTTGATTTTTGTTCAAAAAGACACTGTAAAAACCCTAAAATAGGCACTTTTTAGTCAAAATACACCGTAAATAACCCAATATAGGCACTTTTGGTCGGTTTTTGCTCAAAAGCACTGTACAAAACACATTACAATGTACAGTTTCAAATTTCTGGGTGGGAGGGGTTGGGGGGGGGGTAGGGTCAAAACCAGCAAGTGGGGGAGGGAAACCCCCGCCGCCCCCCCCCCCAAACCCCACCCCAGTTACAGGTATGGTCGCATGTATCCATCCTCATTCAAAGAATAATTATTGTTTTAATCAGAAACACGCATTGCGCCACAGTTACCACGAATATGTATTGCCACAACCAAGAGTATTTTCTTTTGTTTTGCCCAGAACAAAGAATTAATCATTGTTTGAAACAAAGAATGGGGTAAGAGAGTGAAGGTGTGAGTGTGAACACACGGAATTTGTCCTCGCTGAGTTTGTGGGGTTGCTGGTATAAGGAGTAGGAACCCACATTTTTGGAAAAGTGCCTAGAAAAGAAAAATTGCAATTTGTAGACCTATTTAGCCCATATTTAAGTCAAAGAATTCCTCTACCCACCCCCCATTTTACTCTGGAGACCCCTCCCTTTTCTCGTAGGCTTATTTACCCCTTATTTACCCTTGGTCACACAGGGTTTGGGCTTAGGGACGGCCAAAGGGTGAGAACCATTTTAGTTGGCCCTACCGTCTGCCACCGTGCCGCCTGAAGATCTCGTCTTCGTCCACAACGAGTGCTTCTGGATTCCCGGGGAGCAGCGCTACTCGACTCAGCTCCGCGCAATGGTGGTCCACTGCAGGCAGATACAGCTGCATTGCTACGCGCTACCCGTACTTTTTCACAAAGTTTGTGAATTCCGATTCCGTGACTGGCAAGCTACCGTTGTCCCACCGCGAACAGTTTGCGCGTCACTTTGGAATGTACTTTTGAATGTTGGTTGCAATGGGTATGTAGATCTGCCTCGTTCGAAAGAATCTCACGTGAACGCTACTGGTATGTTGTTGGAGTCGCGTCGCTTGTCCGTTGTGTAAAACTTGGGTAGTGCCATTTGTTGCAATGCTAGTCGCAATTGAAAGCTGGGGCTGCGTCGGTGTGTGAGGTGCAATGTGCGCGTGTTGGCGTGTCGAAACGTTGAAAACGTCGAAAACGAAGAGTCAACGCATTTAAGATGTTATGGTGTGCTCCTCTCCGTACAATGGTACAATGGTTTAGCTTTTCCCAACAATCATTGGCGGGAAAAATCTTCCCATATGCACCATATGCACGGGGCCTTCGTTATTGCGGTGCGACTTTTTCCCTTGTCGCTCCGTTGAAGGCTTATAGTTACGATATTGAATTTTTGTTTATATTAAGTTTTTGCTTAGGTTTTGGTTAGGCCTAGGATGAGCTTAGGCTTAGGCTTTTGCTTAGGCTTTCGCTTAGGCTCTCGCTTAGGCTTTTGCTAGGCTTTCGCTTAGGCTTTCCCTTCCCTTAGGCTTAGGCTTCGCTTAGGCTTAGAAGTACACGCGCACATGCACGCACACGCGCGAACGCACAGGCAGTGCACGCGCGCACGCACAGGCACACGTGCACATGCACGCACACGCGCGAACGCACAGGCAGTGCACGCGCGAACGCACAGGCAGTGCACGCGCGCACGCACAGGCAGTGCACGCGCGCACGCACGGGCACACGTACACATGCACGCACACGCGCGCACGCACAGGCAGTGCACGCGCCCACGCATGGACGCACATGTACACGCGCACGCGCACATGCACGTACACGCGCAGGAGCCCATGCACGTGCACGGACGGACAGATAAAAGTGCGCTAATAGCGTTTTGAGCTCCCCCACCTCCCCACTTCCCCGAAACCTAAGCCTAAGCCTAAGCAAACGCCTAAGCCAAAGCAAAAGCAAAAGCCTAAGCCTAAGTAAAGACTAAAACAAAAGCCTAAGCCTAAAACTAAGGCTAAAGGTTGGGGAGGTGGGGAGGTGATGAGCTCAAAACGCAGTGTGCCTAAAAGTGGCGGTTGCCTTCGGTCACCCGATTCAACCCCCCCCCCCCCGGAGGAGATCAAACAACTACGGCCAGCGCGTCGACGGTCCTTCCGGGTCTTCGGACTCGCACTGCGCAACGAGATAGGGGACCCAGTGAGCTTCGCCTCTTCGAAGTCGATTAGTCGACCGGCGCGACGCGAGAACGCTGCTGCCCCTGATCGGCGTCAACGTCGCTTTCCGGCACACGTGTCGTCAGCGACATGTGGGCCGGATACAAGCGGCCTCAACCTGGATCCCGACGACCCCACGAATCATACTCAACTGATAGAGAGGAGCTGGCGGAAATATACTGCCTGTTGCATACGCAAAATCGAAAAGTAGTTGAAGTCCGTTCAGAAACAGTTAAACTAGTATAATTATTTTGTAGCCAGCAAACAGCTCTGTTTTCATTATAGATGTGCTACAAATAGCTTACTGTATCAGTATTGGCCGTGTGGCCGCTAATACAATTAGGTGACGTCTGGCCAAGTCCCGAAAATAATTAGGTCACGTCAGGCCAAGGGTTGCCCCTAAGCCTATGGTGACACCCAAGCCAGGATGGTGACACCCGTGACACCCAGAGAGGGAACCCTCTTTAAGGGGCGTTAACGACTTTCAACTGGAAAAAACGACTTTCAACTGGCAGTACAGTACTCCAGAATTTGAACATGAGTACATTACCACGTGCTAATAACAAATTATAAACGTAAAAAATTGCTCGGCCGGTGGAGTTTGCTGTATGCGGCACACCGCTCAACGTGCATTACAGCTTTCTATGAAGAGGGTGTTCGAATTTTCCAGTTCAGAGTGCCTTTATCGACTGTTGTCTGGCGCTGAGCGACGACTTGTTCGACCCTAGTCTAAGGTCGTGTGCCGACAGCCGAGGCCAGGATCGGGTGCTTCTGCCGAGCGCGAGCGCCAAGAGCGTCGACTGCGGTCGCGTGTGTGTGGTTGATCGCTTGCCAAACGCCTTCGGGTTGCCAACCTTGGCATCTCGCCGCCGCGTACCCAACGCGCTTTTAGTGGCGGCATCTGTCCAGTCAGTTCCTACACAAAAAAGAAGTTTCGGCAAACATTAACAAAAATTAGTGGTGACTTCGACTGTCGCACGCTAATTTCTCGAGCCTTTCGCGCCGATGTGCCGCTCAGCATTTCTCGTAGGATCTCGCGCCCGACCCCAAACGTCCATCTCGATCTGCGCTTTATCGTTTTCCTTGTTGCCTTGACGCGATGCAGTTAAATTTGAATTACAGAAAAACGCTATGAGGCAAAGGAGTCCGGTTTTCTCCACTGTGTCCCACTATGTCCCACTAGGAGTTGAAACTCGACAACATGCGCACGTTGACGCATTGCGCCAATGAGGGAAAAATCTTCCCATATGCACCATATGCACCATATGCACCATATGCACGGTGCCTTCGTTATTTCGGTGCGACATTTTCTCTCTTGTCTCTCCGTCTCACATATCTCTAAACCGGGGGGGGGGGGG